>BGPR01042403.1:0-13271 GCA_013235015.1 Araneus ventricosus | reverse complement strand
CATGGCATAGCTGCATATACTTAGACAAAAGATCGTCTAAGAACTAATCGGGAAATAT
The DNA here is from genome assembly GCA_013235015.1 of Araneus ventricosus. Taxonomy (NCBI): domain Eukaryota; kingdom Metazoa; phylum Arthropoda; class Arachnida; order Araneae; family Araneidae; genus Araneus; species Araneus ventricosus. The sequence continues at coordinate 13,213 of BGPR01042403.1, read as the reverse complement.
TCAGATCAAAATAAATATTTGATGCAAATGAAGAATTATAAGTAAATATCATTATCTCATTTATGATTTTGCTACTGCTTCTCACATATTTGCATATTTGCATATTGGAATATTTACTATTAATGCATCGAATAAATTTGTTAATATGTATCTTTTATGCCCATGGTGTCTAATGTGTTTGAAAACAAATCTGAAGAGTTAAACATAAATATTCCTTTTTTTGTATTTCATAAACGTAGCAAACAAAAGGAAAGTATTGCAATCGCCAAAAATTTCAACATTGAAATTTTGACTAATCACTACTCTTTAGATATCATCTCTGAAACTATGTCTATTTACCTATGTGTCCATTTGTGTATATGAGCAGAAAATTCAAAAAAGCGAAGAGCTAAATTGATGAAATTTGGTGTGTTCTAATTATATCAAGTTTCTAGATCTTTATTAAATTCTTCAAAGAGGAGACTAACTGTGAGATTCATCGCATGTATGTGAATGAATAATCTAAGAAACACTTCAAGCTCGTTGTATGAAATTTGACATAGAGTTTATACTCCAAAATAGTAGACGAGTATTACATTATGGAAAAAATGTATGCCAAAACGTTCACTGACTGTCTCTGTTTATCCTTGTGTGTGCGAATAAGGTACCCTAAAGCTACAAACAATTCCATAATTGAAATTTGGCACGCCGTCCTTGCATTGAAATGGAAATTACCTATCAAATATTGGACAACACCAGCCAACGAGAAGAGGTACAATTCCCAAACACATACTCGATTATCTTCACCATATCGCAGAAGTATATGAAAAAGGTGAATGGAGAAGAACACTACCGTCCTTTTCCTGTTGCGTGTAAAGTTGTATGACGATCTCCAAATGATTGGTGTCAGGGCCGGCCGGAGGGGAGCGCGAACGGTACGACCGCACTAGGCCCCGCTTTTTCTAAAAGCCCCACGCAGCTGACTGAATTTTAAAATTAAAAATGTCTTCTTATTATTTATTTTAAACCGAATATACATACATAAGGATTAAAATAAAAAATAGCAAGAAATACGAATATATCGTATATGTGCACATTTCAAGTCGTCAGAAAGATAATTATGAAGCAGTTGGAAATCTATAGAAGGGTGGATTTTTTTGTCACCGTCACATATTAAGAACAAGATGAATCAGTCCGAGAATCGCAGCTTCAACGGTATCAACAAAGAGTTGAAAATTAAATATCAATATCAATTATCCCTGTATTTGGCCTGAAATTATAAAAGATAAAGTTAGAACGTCTATCATACAAATTAGTGTGATATAAGTACACTGTAAAAAAAATCCCGTAAAATTTATGGTTTTAAACTGGCAGCTGGGTTGGTTGTGCAAAACCATAAAAGTTACGAAGTAAATCCGTAGGCACAACGGTTTTTTACCGCACAGGAACAAGTTTTTCCCGTAAAAGTTACGTAGTAGATCCGTATTCACAACGATTTTTTAGCGTCCGTATGAAATCAAGTTTTCTCCGTAAAAATTAAGTCATCAAATTAAGTGACGTCATCGACTGAGTTGAGTTGTTTTTCTCCTTCTGTTCGAGTTGAGTTGAAATGTGCTGATGTGAATTATCAATTAGGAATATTAATTAATCAAGGCTTAACTATTAATTCAATTAGTTTAATTTTTAATTGAACTTACTTGGACGATTTCGATGCAAGATGGTGACAAAACTTCTAACTTCTCCGAGCCGGGGATCGAAACCGCGTTCATAGAAATAAAAGGCAGTCGTTCTAACCACTAGACCACCGGAGACTTCAGAAAATAAAGTAAAAATAATCTATTTGAGTTTTAAAGTCATTATAGCTCTAGTGGCGCCACCTAGTAGTGTAAAAATAAACTATTGCCAGAACACGTGTTTTAAGGTTACTGAGATGGAACCCAATTAAAAACATGAAATGAATGCAATAAAATTACATTTAAGAAAAGGGAAAGTTATCTTACGGAAAGTAATACCGTATGACCAAATTTAAAATTTGAACTGACGGTTTTAAACCTTATATGGCTGAAGCGGAAAACGGTGAAAAACCGTTTTGTCAACAAAACTACTTTAAACCGTCAAATATACGGAAAAAGTCAGGGAAAAAAAACGGATATTTTTTACAGTGTAAAAAAACTATAAACTCTCAATGATAAAAATAGCAGAAGTTTTTTTGAAATTTTTTAAGAAAATTAAAGAATGAAAAAAAAATCAAGCACGAAAATGGGATGGTTACCAGGGGCGTAATGGAGGCGGAACGCACCGGAACGGCGTTCCGGCTCTGATTTCTATTTTGTGTATTAGCCAAAACGCAGCTCCAGAACTGCTTTTTTCTTTCATACTAAAGATAAAAAAGAAGAAAATTGTGCTGCAAAAGATGGCAATAATAGAAAATTGATACTAACTGAAACTAAAATTACCAAAAACTCTTCTTTGCCAGATATGAGAGATGGCGTAAACTTAAAAAACACGATATGGAGGTTTTTATGATGTTTTGGTGTTAACGTCTGTCCACCACTAAAACTCTGCTCGCTTAGTTGTCTCGTTGACGGCGGTTGTTATAGAAACAGATCATCATAGGAGGAATCTATTTCGAGGAGGTAGAAATTCACGGATGATGTACTCTTTTTACCGCCGCAAACTGACGCCAAGTATAAAATAAAACTCTAATTTCCGTCGGATTTCTCCTATTCGAAATGGATCTTCTCTAACATAACCAGTTGCTATAGCGACCGACATCAACGAGACAACTTGGCAGGCAGAGTTCTCTTGGCGGACAGACAGTACCTAGTTCAAATTCGTACTCTATAGAAAGGGATTCCCAGACACAATGGCTTTCTGAGTGGAATAAACAAAATCGGTTTTTACACGGATGGAGCGTAAAAATGGAAACTTGGTTCTAAAATATGTAGTGATGTTTCCCACTAGGTTCTTTTAAAAGAGAGTGAACTGCTATTTCAAAAGAGTGACTTTCATGCAGTTTTACCTTTAATGGATCTTCAAGACCCTCCCACTTCACTTCCCTTCGAAAAGAATTTCAGATCATAAACAATGTACTGATGAAAAAATAATTTCTGAATCTAATCTGTACCAAATCTGTTCTGTGCTAATCTATTCTGCTAAGCTGTTCCAAAAATTCGTGATTAAATTAATGTATTCCATCTGGCCTCAGTAAAAGCAACATTTAGGACCGCGTACAATGTGTCTAAAAGTAGGATTGACTTAATTGTCAATCATTGATACGGGGCATTTAACCCTCCTAGCGGCGCAAACGTTTTTTTTTTTTTTTTTTTTTTTCGTTTTTCATCTTCAGTTCAAAAGCAGATAGCTCGTATTTATATTTTCTTAAAGAATCATGGCTAAAACATTCTTAAGTTTTCAGAGATATAATTAAATACAAAAAAGATCGATTCATTTACTTTAAAAGCTAAGCTTTCTAATCTTATAGCTAAAAGTTCAAAATAATTGGGCACTCAGAGGGTTAAGTGCTAAATGATTAAAACATGAAAAATGTCGGTAAGTAATGGTTTTATTTTACTCTAATAAAAAATTAATAAAGTTTAAGCAATCTAATAAAATGAACACGTAGAATAATAAAAAAGTTGCAAGACTAATTCTTTTTAGCCTAGTCATAATTTTAGAGTTCATTTTACTTTCTTAACTACACCATTTTCTTCTTTCACATAATTATAAAATTGGGCGCAAGTCATTTTAAAATTATAATGACAAGTCAAAATTGCTTCAATCGTCCAGTGACAGCCTGTTCCTTTCGTCCGACCATTGAGCTGACATTAGGGAAAATATTCTCTTCACATTTGCATTGTGGGCCGGAATGGCGAATACGTATTCGCATAGGTTTATCACACATGTCTTCTGATAAATATACTTTGTATTTGCAAAAAAATTTCAACCACTCTTCTATGTTTAATTTCACAGTCGCTTCGCAATTTCCGTTGGTATTACTTTTCCCTAAATAATCATTTAGATATACAAACTGGTTGAATAAATCTCAGTGCTGACAATATCGACGTTCCTTTCTTGTAAATATGCAATAGTACGGCAATTGCCGTTCAATTTCTTCTCATTCAGGAGAAAACGGGATTGAGTAGTAAAATACAGTGACAATCCCCTATGCACGAAACGTGCATAAATTCTAGCTAAAAGTGATATAGACCTTATTCTGATCATTTTAGACTTTTGGAACTGAAAATATTAGACATTGGTGTCGGGCTACATTCAAGATATAGTGCTATAGAAAATATTGATCATATTCCCATAGAAATAAAGAATAAAATAATAAATAAGGCTTTGTAAATTTCGGGGAATATTTCTCTCATTATTGCCGAATCCCCTTTAAAAAACATTATGTCGTTACTGACATATTTGGCCTCTATGTCCAATGGTCTGGAAGTGCACGAAGAAAAAAAAACGGCATAAACACACACACACACACACATATATATATATATATAATATATATCTTTATATATATATATATATATATATATATATATATATATATATATATATATATAAAGAAATATTTTATTGTGAAGTGTTCCTCTGCTCACCCTCCATATCTCTATATCACCCCCTTCGATTCTGTCCCTCCCCCTTCCCTCCAACCAGCGTTCCTGCATTCCGGCACTGCTTAATTTATGACTACAACACTGATGGTTACTCTCCTCAAAATAAAGATGCCAAGTTGCGCTACTCTTCAATATGTGCAGTGTAATAAATAGAATAATGCAATAATTTTTTAATTTGTTTTACGAAATTAGTTTCAAGGTCCCCGCAAATCAACTTTGCACCAGGCCCCGCTTGTATTCGGGCCGGTCCTGAGTGGTGTGTCTGGGGGTGTGTGCATGTGTGTGTGTGTGTGCGTGGGTGGGTGGATGCGTATTTTTATACATTTCTTTATATTAACTAATATTTTATTATTTTTAATTTGTGTTCGCTATATATTAGATTTGTAGAAAATTGTTAGTTAAAAGTATTAACAAACTTAAATCTCTTGTTTTGGACAACAAGATTTCATTTTATATATATAGCGTTTTGAGTAATTTCAGTGTTCGGCACTCCTTATTCAAACACTTATGGGTGATCAGGATAACAATACAAGGTTGCCAGTCAACAAAAGAAGCAGCAAAAAGACTATAGTGGACTCTCAGATAGATTTTCTTGCCTTCTGTGATGCGGATTTTGAAGCTTTGGCTAAAGTTATAAAGTAGATTTTTTAGTGTTAGCTCAATAACAAATGGCTTCATATATGGCTGATATTTAAAGTTTCTTCTCATCATCTCAGTTAGATTTTATGATTTTTTATGGAAATACATTATCATCACTGAAAGTGAAAAGGTCCCTCATCAGAAATTTCATTTGGTTGAAATGCAGTATCCTTTCACATCGCCAACGGAAGCCAAGTCGCCAAAGTCTAAAAGCAAGATGGCTGCTGAGGTATATGATATGCTAAAAAGAATAAACATAACCTATGAAGGTTCTAATATATTAAAAAATGATCTATGTATTCTCTGGTAAAAATAAAACTTCGTCAAAGCCTTAATTTTTGTATTATTAAAAAATTTCGGAGAAATCGCATTATTAAATTATTGTATAACTTTATTCTTCTATGAATTGGAATATACTTGGTAGAAGTTAATGCAATTCATCAGAAGTCTGTTTAAACACATTAAAGTAAAAATGAAATGGAAGTAATGCATCCTAAACTGTTTTCTTTAGAAATCTTAGTATAAAGAAGTGACATTTAATGCCAGAATCTCAGAAGATTAGCATTTTAGTGCGCTTTTTAAACTGCAGTAATAGAGCTAATTTAAAAATATCCATTGTATAATTTTTCTCTTTAAAATATCTTTTTGTGTATCTTAAACCCACATCCAAGTGAAGCCTGCGGCATTCCATTGACAGCAAGTGCATCCTGGAAGTATCCTCATAATGCATAAAACTAATTCAAAGCCTCCGCTTTAACACGATAAATGGAGATTTCTTGTTTAATAAAGGCGGCAAACAGCTTTCTTCCCCTCAGGCTTGTCATTTCATGACTTGATAGTGAAAAGATACATCCTTTTTTATTTGAATATCGCCTCTTTATTTTGCATGCATATCGAATTTTTCCAAGCAATCTTTGTTAAGCTTCCTACGATAACGCACACAGAAATACAATTGTATTGAAGACGAAAGACTAAGCATTTCGAAAGATGAAAGAAATGTTTACAAATAAGGAAGAAAAGACGTACGCGATCTCTACTTTCTTTGACTGAAATATTCAAAGAATGAAGTATCTTCCGTTTCATAAAGGGAGTGTTAAATCGTAAAGGTAAACTTATCGTTTTATTCGCAAAAGTAATTTTAATGCGCATATATTTTTCGGATAAATGTCACATCAGAGTTGCATTAAATTTAGAAGTTATAGACTATAGAGGAAGCGCTTTCATTCTTGAGGAATGTTGGGAAACATGAAGAAACAAGAATTTTATATAAAAAAGGGGTTTTCAAATACGCTTTCATTACTGTACTAAAAAGTAGATTTTATTCCTTTTGATTATTTTTCTAAATTTTAATTTAATATATTATTATAAATATTATAACATTTTGGTATTATTTTTTTCTCAAATTCACTACTACCTGATCCCAAGCGTATGGAATAAATATTTAATTATATTAATAATTAACTAATAATTAAATTCTGAACATGTTAGAATAGTGTATTGTATAAAATAGTGCACAGTAGTTTTGTTGTCCTGTTTTGAATTCATATCCCATCCGGGCTCTTTCGTGAAAGGCCTCGTAATCTTGAACCGTTGGTGGATGACGAAATCGACACCTAAGTCATCACCACATCGAGAAAACCTAAGTGTGCAATACTTCAAATCTTTAGCACATTAAAAAGCGAGAGAATATTCTATTACAAAATTCTTAATAAACCTGATATCTTTTCAAACTTGAAAACGTCATTTAAAATAAAAGTTTGTAAAGCCATCCGAATTTCATGGATTACTATAAGTAAGTTAATCAAATCCTCATAAGATAATTTTCGTAGATTAATTAGCAGAAACTGTGAAAAATAAGATATAAAATTAAGAATATAACGAACCAAACTTCTGACGTGAAAGAGAAGCCCGGAAAACGGACCTCTACAAATCCATGCTTATAAGTGGATATTAATAGAGAAGATTTTATTTGTGTTAAACACTGTATTCTTAATGTTTAAAAGTCAAAAGCTTTATTTTTCCAAATAAAAGTAGAATGTTTTTAACTGCGTAGAGTTGAATTTCATTTCAAGTCATTCTATAATCCACGCGAATCTTAACGTTCGATAGGGATGCGCGTTCTCTCGGGTTAATTCTAAATTCCCGAAGAATTTTCGATGTAGTATTTTCCACCAATTTTCACATAAAATAAGAAAAACCAACCTCAAATGATTAGCATAATGTTAGAAAATTAACATAGTATTTTCTTCCCAACAAAATAATGAAAACAGGTGATTGAACTTCTATTTTAATTATAATTGGACTTATACATTTAAGTTAATAGAGTCTTATATTTTAAGGAAATTGTTTTCAGTCATAATTTCAAATACTGTGCTAAGACGACTTTATTAATTATTTTGAGATGCTTTGTTTCTCGAGCCACAGACTTTATGCAATGTCTGAATGATTGTAATTGATTTCAATTTTTTCACAAGCATAAAAAGTTAATTCTTCAAATTTTTATGTACGACTAAACGCATTTTTTTGTAAATATCCTAAGAACTTATCTTTTTTAAATAAAGAATGGCTATTTTCTTAGTCTGAAGGTAAATAATGTATTTAAATTAAAATATCTGGCCAATGGAATATTTTTCTTTCTTTCAATTAAATTTCTGCAGTTACCTATGATAACGACAATATTTCAAAGTGAAAACTCCCTTTTAAGAATTAAATCCCTTTTAGAACTGAAAATTTCAAGAATATTTTCAGCGGTATTTAAGGCTTAATTAACTCAATCTCTGCTTAAAGAAACAAAAAGTGAATTCCTGAAAGAAGCGGGTCTAAAAAAGAAAAGGTATTTTAAAAGAATTAAAAAGAAATGGAAGAAGAAGGCCTAATCTACCACCAATTAGGAATTCTTTGTTTTTCATTCCATTTATTAACCAGACGTGTAGTGAAAAAAGGGAATGAAGACAAGCAAGAACTGCTTGACAGGCCGCCAAGCGAAAAATTAGAATAGATTCTTTAATCTCTACCTTGAAAAATTGGCTTTGAAAAGACTAAGGATGCTTTTAAGATTTGTTTTTGTAGATATCAAAGGTAATTTAAAGTGAAAAGAAGACTTAAAAACAATAGAAATTCCCAAATATGTGAAGAATAAATCTTGCAACAATGAATAATCAGCAATTTGAATCGATCCCCTTTCAATGGACTAGGAACTTTCTGTAAATGTCATCTGCGTCTTCCGTCAATAAAACATCATAAAACAGGCAATAATTTGTGCGTTTTTCATTGTAATTTGTCACTGTAGAAACATGCGCTGTTAGTTAAAACGAACTACACAAAATTTCACTACAGTGAAATAGGATAAAAGCATTCTAAATCCTTTAAGTAATATTGAAGTAAAATAGTAACTAAAATATCTTTCTTCCGTTACTTTAAGAAACTTCTGAATAAATTTAATAGAAAGAATTTTAAAACTCACTTTTATTAGACCATTCAAATAACAGAATACTTTATTATAATTATTTTCTTCTTTGTAGTCTTTATATAATTCATTATAATCATTATAAATATTATGGAATTTTTAAAACAATATTTTCCAATGTTTCCATGTTACTAAAATTACGTGCTGTCGTCAATAGGGAACAGCGAGTAAATGTACGCTGATGGCTAAGAATACGCTTTGAAATTTCACCTTGTTCGTAACACTTCAGAGTCGCCACTTGAACGTTTTAGATGTGTTGCTACTGTGCTAGAATACAATGTTTACATTGGTTTGCTGCACTTTGTTTTCCATTTACACGGCAAAATTCACTTTTCTTACTTTTCTATCTAATTTTTATATCAGAGAACGCAAGTGTTTGTTATTATACAGAGTGAGCCAAATATTTAAAGGTGTACCGACCCAGTGCTTCGATAGATGGCGCTGTCCCGGACGTCACTCATGAATTGGGAATGACGAGTTTTTCTTTTTTTTTTACTTTCTCGTATACGAAGTATACAAAGAGAAAGTATTGTAATCGTCAAAAAATTACGAACTTGAGATTTTGACGAATCTCCACGTTGTAGACCTCCCTGAGTCCAAAAAACACAATTTTGGAATTATGTCTGTGTGTCAGTCTGTGAACACGATAACTCGAAAACTATTAGAGCTGTGGGGATGAAATTTGGTATGTGATCTTTACACATCATTTGTAGGTTTTTACCAAATTATGGACTAAATCCGTCAACGGAAATTTTGTCTGTCGGTCTGTACTCGTTCATGTGAACTCTATAACTCAAAAACTTAAATAGCTAGATGGATAAAATTTGGTACACGGTTATTTCATCAGAAATGTAGATCCGTAAAACTTTTTGGGCCAAATCCGTCAACGGGTTGACCGTCTGTCGGTCTGTATAATCGCATACTTTTGAACGCCATAACTTCTTAAAACAATTACTTAGGTAAATGAAATATCGTATGTAGTGTTTAAACCGTGATTGTAGATTTGTCTCCAATTTTCGTTTAAATCGGTTAAAAAAAGACATTGAAATTACCTATTCGATTTTTTCTCCATTCTACCTAAAAAAGCTACGAACGCTGGAACGGGTGTTTTCTTCACCTTAGGGAATATCGCACATTTTCCCCATCTTTGGGAATACCGCACGTTTTCCCCGTCTTTGGGAATACCCCACGTTTTCCTCGCGCGGTGTAATTCCCCCCTCTCCTACCTGTGTTATTCGTTTGCGAGAAACTGTTTTCTCGAGAAGAGAGAGGAAAACTGACAATGGCTTGTTCAACATGTTAATTTGTATCGTCTTATGTCTGTAAATAAATGTCTTGTGATATTTCAAAAGCCCAGTTTTTATTTCCAAAACATTGCAAAAGCGAATTTCAGCTTAAAGCCCTTTTCATAAGCTACAAATTGGTATATCTTGATTTTATCTACTTGTGGTCTTCGCCACCTGGCGGCGGTTTAGTCAAACGCTAACAAGAAGGCCAAGAGTTCTCAGCAACTGTTCATTGTGTGCTCGTAGCCTCCCTCCGCTTGCGTTAACGTTTACTACATATTTTAACTTTTAAAAGCAATAAATATTCTTATATAAATGAATAGCTCTGCTGTCATATTTTATTAGAATACAACAGTAATATTTTACTACGAAATAGTTCCATATTGACATGATTCGTTATTATTATTTTTTTAATTTTAGTTATGCAAAATATTATCTTCAGCCTATGTCTCAAATTTGTACTATACCATGATGTTTTACAATTTGTCTCAACAACTCATTCATTACAAATTATTGCCTTATGAAAGGAAGTTCATCCGGAAGTAAATGAAGAAATTAACCCCAAAATTAGAGGTTGTGATGATTAAAGACGGTCGGGAATTAGGGATCAACGATTGAACCCTGTCAAAATATTGAAAGCTGTAGGTTAATAGGCCTACTTTCCTTTATCTTTTCTGTGCTTTATTATCTTTTAAAGGACGTCTATGCCTACAGAAAATGCTACTTGCAATAAAATTATTGCTAGCATTACTACAATTTTACAGATTCCAAAAAAATGAAATGAATACTATGTGAACCAGAAAAAAAGGCGGTCTGCGCTCAAGTCCGAAATCATGACACCTTCACCTTTTAAACCATTTTGGAATAAAATGAAAGCGATAGAAAGGAAAATTCAGAAGCTATTTAAACTTTAAGGAAACGGAAGTAAGAGGCTAATTATAAAAACAAGAAAAAAAGAAGAAACAGAACGTATGAAAAGGGCCGACATTTTGTTATGACGACAAACCATCATCGTCGAGCTCATTCCAGCCTAATAGTTACATTGATGATGCCGTTGTAATTTTTTGCGAAAGATGTGAGAATTTCTACCATGAAAACTCGATTCAATGTGGATTGTACAAAGAGTATCGGCACGAACTTAAAAGCTCTTCCTATATATTTGCATGCGATAATTATTGGACCAGATACGGTGAGTTCTCTTGGCCACCCTAACTGCGTACTCTTAGGTCCGGTGCACACTAGACGAGTTGTGTCATTAAAGCTATAAAAAAAACAATAGTAATCCCCTGCGTGTCTCCACAGGAGGCATGTGGGTTACTATTGTTATTTTTATCGCTTCAACGACACAACTCGGCTAGTGTGAACCGGGCCTTACTGTCCAGGTCGTCCAAGAGTAAGGATTGTCTTCTTTCAGTTTTATTTCTCTTACTTAGCCTTTTCGTGTGGGCTGTGACATACGCTGTCATTTGTGTCTACAGTCCCTTGTGAGGGGCATGTGACAAATCACAGAATCTCAGGGAGGAAGGAATTTTCACGGCACATGTGGTCAGCTCGTTTAGATGGGGTCACAACAGGATAATTGGCCATTCACTCTTCAGGGGGCACTTTGACGAATGACCCGAAGTCCGTGGGGTGTTTTCGCTTAACACAGGCGTTGAGGCTCATTGTCATTCTCCCTCGCTGTTTGATGTCAATAAACATCAGTTTCCCCCAATCTGTGTACTTTTAAAGAGAGGCGTAAATGTTCATCTATCAACAGAAGACGCTCCCTTTTATCTCACAATGACTCGTAACGACTCTTCTTCTCGAACCCCGTGGTGAAATTTTCTTACTCCCTCGAGAAAGGCACGTTCTGAAAGAGCCCCCAGACGAAGTCGTTTCCAAAATATTGATCCCAAGCGAAAAGGTTAAATGATAAGAGGCAAAATCCTTAAACCTATATTTATTGATTCATAGTTAAATAAAGAACATTGTATAAATTCTTGAGGTCTGTAACATACTTACTTTATATTTTATAAGCAAAAACTCACTAAGTTCGTACATTTACCCTCCTTTCCCCTAACACACGCGTACAAAATTTCAAAAATATTTCACATAAGGAAGTGTGAGAAAATTCGATTACAAAATGCTGTCTTTACAAACATGAAACACGTCAAGTTAACCCTCTCATACCGAGCGAGGTGGCCCCGGGTGGTCTAAAAATTTCCTCTTAACAGCGACGAAGGCCGGTCTTAGGCGGTTGCCTTTTTTTGAGAGGAGGTGAGGTTCTGAGATAGTTTAGAAGATAAGAGACGAAGGGTTTCCGGTTATCCTTGCCAACCACAATCCATTTCCTTGCGCCTTAAGGGAAGGTTATAGCAGGGGTGGTGTGGTGGGGAAAATGACCACCCAGGTTGGGAGATTCCAATTCACGTCGTTTCCTCCCAAAAACTCTCGGTCTTAAATGGGCTGGAAGAAAAAAGTCGCCTCGGGATTACAGAGTTAAATAAAAGAGTATAAAAATGAGTAACTGGAGACTCCTACTGGTATATGACAAAAATGTGATGAATGGGGAAAAAATAACAGAAACTGATGATAGAATTCATTCAAATCTGATCTTTCATTTTACACACAATAAAGCAACCAGCGGGAATCAAAGAGAGGCAGGATCAACTATTTTGAAAACTGCTGAAGGCAATCTACTGCATACCCTTTGTAAATTGGATACTACTCAATGTACATCTATTTTGTCCAGCTAGGTTTGTTTGTTTGTCTCTTTGCGTCCAGCTAGGATGAAATATGCACGTAGAGGGCAGAAAAGGTAAAAAATAAGATCAAAATGTACATTGACGTCAACAAAGAATTTGTGCCTTTCAACTATTTCCTCGACATTCGTAAAAAACATTATTTCTATTAATGGCTTAACTGCAGTGACGTAGAGGGGAAGGAAGCATTAATGTTAAAATTAGCTATCTTTTGATCACCACCGATTAAAGTTTCGTCGGCATGGTGACTGTCTTGAATGAGTTCACCCTACTAAATAGCATTAAATTAATGAAAGGTAGAATAAAGATAAGAGCTATAATTAAAATTTTGAGATTAATTGCATCGAACAAGAAAGGCAGTTTGTAATCCCAATTTAATTTCTTATTATAGATAGAATCACTCAAATCTAAGGGAAAAGAAAATTTGTCATTCATAGATAAGAAATCATTGGATTTCCATTTTCATATCGAATT
>BGPR01042402.1:0-13271 GCA_013235015.1 Araneus ventricosus | reverse complement strand
GTAATCCTCTTTCAAAAACAGACGCTCTAAATAAGTGAGGCCAAAAACATCAAGAATCAAGCACGTAGCGCCATCTATGTAGAAGAATTCAAACTATTCTCCAGAAAAACAGAGATTCTTAAAACTGTTTTTTTAGAAATTTATTGACTTCTGGGAAACAACCAGGATATCCGTTATCTTTTAATATATTTTTTAAATTATCTAAAGCCTTAATAAAAGTATATTGGTTATTACAAATATTTTTAATCCTATTAATTTGAGAAAATATAGAATTTCTTAAAATTTTAAACTGAAGACATGTATGAAAATTGCAGAGTGTAATAGCTTTGAACTTAAAATCTTTACGTTTATCATAAACTCTGACAGAGACTCCTGAATTTATAATTTTAATTTCCAGATCCAAAAAATTACATTTGTCCACTTCATTATTAGTTTTATTTAATTTAAGTTCCTCTGGATAGCAGTTAAGAATGGAATTAACATTATCGTAATTAAATAATAAAAGGTCATCAATAAAACGGAATCCGAAAACAAGTTCATTCTTAATTAATTCTCTCTCAAATGAATGAAGAAATAAATTGGCCAATGCACTGGAGAAGCAACAACCCATAGCAATTCCGAGAACTTGTTTATAGTAGTTAATTCCATTGAATAAATAATTCTCACAAATATTAGCTCTGCAAATTTCTAACCATTTATATTTATCAATTAAATCAGTATTTAGGTACAGATCATATACATTTGATCAAACTTCAATTAATTTATTGTGTGGGAGACTAGTAAAGAGATTTTCAAAATCAAATGTAAAAATATTATAAATTTTATTTTCCTTGATAAAATTCAAAATTTTAGTATTATTGTCAATGATAAAGTTCTCTTCTTCTTTTATTTTGTTAAGAATAATTTTAAGAAATTTGAAGAATAATTTACCAAAGTGATAATTATAGCAGCCAGTGCCACAAGTGACAAATCTGAAATTTAATGGATTTTTATGAAATTTTATAGTGGGGAAAAGGTATGGATAATTTAAATTACTGGTTTTAATTTTAGTTTTTTTAGCTAGTGCTAAAATCCTTTTATCAAGTTCTTTTTTGCCAAATTTGATAAGTTTATATGTTTTATTTGAATTATATTCATTAAGAATAATGTCCTTGAAGTGTGATTTACACATTATGCAAAAATTATTTCCTGCCTTATCAACGGTAGTAATAACGAATTTACTTTTTAAATCCTCAATTTCTTTTTTAAGATGCTTGTTGAAGAAAATGCCTCTATTAATATCCCTACAATCATTATTATAAATTCTATTCTTTACTTCTTTTAAGATGCGCTGTTTCCATTCTCCAAATCCCTCAATGGGCCAATGATATTTTCTGGCAACTTGTGCAATAAAAATATTTAAGTCACAATTGATGGAATTAACAATCCTAATAGGACCAACTTTTTTTCTAAGCCTAAATTTAGTTCCCTTTTTCATAATATCTCTAAGAGATATGGATTTAACAATATTTAAATTACCCGTGATAATATGTCCCCTGTCTTTATCAATAAAATCCTTATAATCTTCATCATTACAATAGCAGTGTGTATTGTTAATCTCATTTAAGTTTTTACAAAAGTAATTATAGTTGCAAATTTGCTGTTTAAGAGTCCTTGAAAATTTAAATGCAGTTGAAATGACAGAAATATCTTTAACAGGAAAATATTTTTTGTTATCATGAAAAATTTTAGGTAACTTTAATCCTTCAAACACGAGATCAAGGAAAGTAATAACACAAAATTCCTTTCTTTCAATTTTGTTAACCTTGAAGAGAAGTCCATTGTTGGTAATTCCAAGTTTAAATTTTACTAAATCAAAGAAAATATATTTAATGTTGACATTCTTAAATTTTAATTCCTCAAATTTGTTATTAAAGAACCATTTAAGTCTATTATTTCTAAGTTTAAAAATATAGTTTTTAATTTTATTAATATTATCAAAGTTATGGTCAAGATTACATAATTCCTGAAATTCCTCCAATATAATAGCAAAATTACCACCTTTACCCTTACCTCTTTTTAATCTAAATTTTTTATTATTAGTTGTCTTTAGAAAATCTTTGAAAATATTGAATTTATTATAGATACAAATTTTATTGAATTCACTGTATCCCTCACCATTTAATTTGCTGTTAAGTCCATATGGGAAAAGAGTTTTTAGACTGCAAATGAACAAATTTTCTAAATTAAGTCTTTCATTAAGATCTATAATATTATTTTCAAGGATACAAACAATAGTGTTCTCGAAACTATGTTCCTGGAAATGAATAAGCTCATAATCATGAGAATTGTTATTTCTGAAATTATTTATTGCTGATCTATGTCCATTAATTCTAATATTTAAATTTGTGCAGGTTTGACCAATATAGTTAAGATTACATTCTTTACAATGAATTAAATAAATAACATTTTTAATTTTACAAAATACCTCTAGTTCTTCATTATCCAGCTCTATTTGCATCTCACAAGCCGAAGGACATGTCTTGCATCTAATATTTCCACATTTCCTAAATTTTCTTAAATGATCCGAGTTCAAGATAAGTGCAAGTAACTTTTTATCCATGGACATCCCCTGCTCAAAGTATTCCACAGTGCCCCTTGGTAAAGCGCGCGACGGGCCATGCGCTATGAAATTCGTATTATATGAATCAAGCATAGTAAATAAAGTATTTTTTTGAAAAAACCTTTTTCCTATTCCAATAAGCCGGAAAAAATCCCACAGAAACAATTATTCAAAAAATAATCAAGCCTTAAAAGAAAATTTAAAAAACCATAAAAAATTTTTGGCCTCACTTATTTAGAGCGTCTGTTTTTGAAAGAGGATTACTTTTTGGTTTGTCTCATTTTTGATTCTGTTGTACAGGTATCTGTCATGTTTTTTCTTTTTTTCCTTTTATCCTATTTTCAGAGGTTGGACAAAAATTCAGGCCACATAAAGGAATAATTTTGACTAATAGTCTTTCCTTTATTCAGAAAATTTTTGTCCTGCTTTAGAGCTACAATGGCGTGTGGCCTCTGAGGAGAATCGCCATTTTGGTTGTTTTACAATTTTCTTCCATTTTGCTTTCATTGTAAATGTATTTTTCGTTCTATTTTGCTTTTTTATGTTTTATTTTAAGGTTTTATTAATGCCTATTTTTATAATTTTTTAACTTATTTTTCGAAGTTCTAATTTTGTTTTTCGTGTATTCTATCAGAAGCAGCTGCATATGCGCCTTTCTGTATAATGCATTAGAATTTTAATTAATTTTTAATTCAAGTTCTATTGATTTTTAATTTAATTTTCGTTAATTTTATCAATTTTTACTGTTTTCCCATTATATTATATTAGCATTATGAATTATGTAGTTTTCCCATTATATTATATTAGCGCTAAAAATTGTTTTTATGCATGTTTTTAAAAAATTAATACATTATTGAATCTGAAATGAAGATTAACTTTTTCTTTCATGCAAGCATATTTTTTCCATTTGCTTAACTTTTACTAATAAACTTTATTTTAAGCCTTTTTTTAAAGAAAAATTAGAACGAAATCTCATTTTTTCAGTTTAAAAGTTATTAATAAATGTTATTCACAAAAGTTGCCTGAGGCAACTGCACTAAACAAATGTAAGTTGTTAATATCAAATTGTATCAAAATAATTAAAATAGTATTACACTTTTTCGTGAATGCAATTTTTAATGGTAAATTTCTTAAGGAAATTATCAATTTCATTAGTAAGGATATTAATCTCCATGATCAATTTAGGGTCAATTATTTTGAAAAAATCCTATAAATAATATGTCCAACTACATATGAAAAAATTTTTTGGAAAATAATCATTATAGATAAATTATCTCCTCCCCCGAAGAATAGAAAAACAGATGAGTCTTCATTTAAGTACCTAATTATTTTGAAATACAGAAGTAAATAATTTCAAGAAATATAACCATATATCATAATCTTTATTGTTCTGGCAAACTATTTAGTTGACTACTTTTAGAAGCAAACTGTTTAGAGGTAATTTCAAATCATTATCAAAACATGACATAATGAACAACAGATGGTAATATTAAATATTATATTTAATAAATATATTTAATAAAATAATAACAGATATTTATTTATTGAACATTTTCTCAGTGTAAAAGTCAATAATAAATATTATTCAAAAAGTTGTCTGATGCAACTGCACTAAACAAATATAAAGTTGAATCAGAGTAACTGAAATAGAATTATACTTTTACGTGAATGCCATTTTTAATTGTAGATTTACATTTTCATTGGTAAGGATATTTAGGTTTATTAATTCATGGTCAATTTTATATATATATATATAAATACTATATGGAAATTCACTGTGAAAACTGTTATGTCAATTTAGAAACTGAAATTTTTTTAAAAAAATGCAGGTTTGTTTTAGTTTTTAGATGCATGAAATACCTTACCATATATTTTAACAAAAAGGGTTGAAAATCTCTAGCTACAATGTCTTAAAATCATATTCCGTAAATTATCAACATATATTAATTGGCAACGCATAGAAATGTAAATGCTCATCACTTTTAAAAGCTCATAATACAATCCGTAAAAGGAACACATGTTTACATTCTAAATCCAAGTCAAGATTGAATAAACAGGTGAATAAATACTTTATATGTTACGTTAAACTATTCAGCTGATTAGCAGGTTTCATGAAAAAAATATTTGAAGAAATGATTCTCAAGCAATGTTGATGCTTTGTAAATGAAGCATTTTATAGCATGTACTCACCTTTATTACATGCATATGCATAAATACATATAAAATTGCAAATGAAAATTCTAAAAAACACATTTAAATGGAAAACAGCATATTTTATTACTAAGCAAAACATAGAAATGAAATTTCTGGTTGAAAAATTGCTTCAATACTTAAAAAATATCCATTAAAATAAAAATAATAATTCCAATAGCTTAATAAACTTTTGAAAACTTCAATGGTAATTAAATAGAAAAAAAGATTGCTAACTTAAATTTGAAAAAGAAAATTTAAATTTTTATTTTACATTTTTTTTCTTTTCCTAATATTTAGTGTTAGAAAAAATGTATAGTCATCTGGGAATTCCAAATTTCATTCTGCTTCTATAAAATAGCAGGTTCATAAATTTGTATGATGAAATAAAATACTTGAATTTGCATCATATATATTGAATGAAACATAGATATTTTATATAAAAATATAAATAATAAAAGCATATAATGAATAGAGAACAGAGTTGTGAAGTTTCCACATGAAGCCAATATTTTAATACATGGAACTTCAATTTCTTTAATATACTTTTTAAAAAATCAGCTTCTTACATTTAACTTTTCTTAGGTAAAGCAAATTCAATGTAATTTGATAAAGCAGGCATACATATAGAAAAGATCAATACTTCTGAAACATTTAAAGGAATTATTCAGAAAAAAATACTATTAGCTGATTGAAATACAGTAATATGAGAAAATTATATATTGAGATGCATCCAGCTATTTCAAGAAAATCTAATAAAATGTAAGGCAATTAGAAAAATGCCATTACAAATGAACAGATCATCTTGTTAGCTGGGTTTAAACAGAGTTTTCTTCTTTCTCCATACCTTATCTCCGAGTTTCTAAACCAAAGCAAGCTGAACAATATAAAATAAATACACACCATCTATTTTTATAGTAGAAATAAGTTATTCAAAAATGCAAACATTTTCATTTAAAAAAGTATTTAAAAAACAAAACACTTATACACAGGGAATACTTATGCTGTCTGCTGGGAACTAAACTTTTCATTCGTAGTATAGTAGTTTTATCAACTCATCCTTATTATCAACTCAATTTCAAATAATGAGAGTGATTCTGATCTTCCTGTTGTATGTTACTCGGTGCAAATACATTCTAAAACAATTTTTTTCTCTTCCAAGAAAGTGCAGTTTATAAAACAAATATATAAACAAAAAAATTATGCAACTGAACTAAACTCTCTTCGTTCTGCTTAGTTTTTTGGGGAAAACCATACATTTTTTATTTGCAGTTATAAAAAAACATAAATGCAGTTATATTTGAAATACTTCAGTTGTGAAGCAATTCTTTACTTACAATACAATATTACAAATTTATAAATCTGCCAAAACCGACTCGTATCATCCCAGGTAGCACGTAAGTTTGCAGCAAGTTTGATTTTGACTTGTCATGGCAAAATTTGACGCGTCAAACTTGAATCGAACTTGTAGCAAGTTCGCTGTGACAACTAGAGCCACCCTCACTTGTAACGCATTTGCTGCAAGTTGGATGTGACAAATAGCGCCACCTCCTTTGCAAACCAAACTTGCAGCAAGTTTACAAAACCAGCTTCCTGCAAAGATAGCACAATAAAGAGATAATTATCTTTGTTTCTGTTTTTAAAAAACATCCGATTTTTAATAGTATCTCCTAGACCGCCCTTCTTTTTATTAATTCAATAAATCAATGATAATTTGTGAAAAAATAACTTTTTTATAAAAAAAAATTTTGAAACATTTTCCATCTTTTTACTAAATATATCACTCGCACTTTAAAGAAAACTATATCGCCTTTTTCTTAATGTTGAAATTTTAACGTTTATAAACAAAATTAAATCTAAAAAACAGTCAGTGTTTGTTGAAAAATAATAACTAGACATTTTGTCCCATTTTAAAGTAATTACTTTTGAACTCTAATTTTATAATTTATTCTACTAGCAAAACGTAGTTATTAGCGAAAATCGCTCTCTCTCTTTGACTTCAAATCATATTCTCAACTCAAAAAAAAATGAAATCCAGAAAATAGTTTAAAATAAATCGTATACGAATCGAATCGAACGATGTATTAGCGAAATCGATCTTCTCCTCTCGTAGTCAAGCTGGCGGAGTGGTATCAACGCCTGGCTACTAAACAGTAGGTCGCGAGTTCTATCCCGGGTTGTGTTTCGTACTCTGTTTTTGCTATAATTTGCAATAAGTTTGCACGGCAAGTTTGTGGCAAGCTTGCTGCAAGTTCCTTTTATGGTGACTTCGAAGCTTTCGTTAACTTGCTGTAAGCTTGCACTCTTGTCATGACAAATTTATGGCAAGCTTGCTGCAAACTAAAATTGCTATCTGGGATATAGGTAATAAAATAAATAATGTACAATAATGTATGCTTTTTACTAAAGTTTCTTTCATTAAAATAGCATATGTAAAACATACAGTTATCAACTACCACTATTACATCTTGGGAAATGCCTAATTTTATAACAACGACATGGAAATCTACAATTGCAAGTCTTTATGAACCTATTATAAGCATGGAAATTCAAATGAACATCACTTTAAAAGTATATACTTTCTGCAAAATAAACATAAGTTTACATTCAAAACTCAAGCCAAGATTGTCTAAATAGTTAAATACTTACTGATTGCATTATATTTCGTTGATCAGATTATTAGTTTACAAAAAAATTAATGTGTATATACACTTGAATAAAAAAAGAATGTTTTGTGTTTTTTTTATATCTAAGTTAGTTGTTCATTCCATCGTTTTAAATCAGAATAATGGGTAAATCGGCAACAAGAAAAAAAGAGAAGGATCGCCAATCAAAAATATGTTTGATCTTGCAAGCTACATAATTAATTCCAAAGTAAACAGAGAGCACATAGCACGTTATGCTATCAGTAATTTATTTAAAAAGTATATATACCATGTGTTACAAACAAAAATGTATTCATTGCAGAAGAATCAATTTAAAAAAAACTATTTCCATGCAATTCAAAAATCGAGTAATTTGAGTTACGTTACGACAACACATAAGATAGCATCGGAAGCGGTTATCGGTTTTGATCCTGGTACAATCGAATCGTTCAGCTGTGGCTCTTCACTACAAAGTGTCAGAAACTGTGAAGTAGCAATAGAGAGGTCTGAAACTGTGAAGTAGCAATAGATAGGTCAGAACCTGTGAAGTAGCAATATGGTTGTTAGTAAAAGACTTTAAACTGTGACGTCAAAGGACATCTTGATTGATTACTATTGTGACCCCTCACTTGCGGGTCTATTCTGGTACCCCCGGTTGGGGTGGGGGGGTCACTTTTCCCGCCGTTAACCCACGGAAAAAGTGACGTCCCCCAACCAAACCGGGGGTACCAGAATTGACCCCTTAGACTTTCCGAACACCCCTTCAAAAGAATTTTTGCTGGCGCCATCTGTTGACAGTATAAAGAACTAAACATTAAAACTACATAGAACGTACATTAAAAATGAATAATACTTTTTTATTTAATTTTTTAGAACACTTTACTTATATTTAATAAGACTTTTTGAAAATTAAAGGCGTGATTGAAATAACAGTTATTTGGAATAGATATTTAAAAATAGCAATAGCAAAAATATTTGTTATTCAAAAAATCGTGGATTATACATCCCTACCAAGAGTAGGGATGACGAATATTTAACGAACTGTTATTTTCTACGCAATATTAAAAAATCACAAATACCAGTGATGAATACTACTGTCAAAAAGGTGCGATTCAGTCATTTGTATAAAATGTACGCAAAGTGTTTTATTTATTTTAATTTCTTTTCTTTTTATTATAATTTTGGGAGGTTTTATTTTTTAGTTCTATATACTGTCAACAGGTGGCGCCATTAAAAACATGAACTACCTTCCCCACACAGGGCATCATCATAACCCACCCGGGGCAAACAGAGTCTTCACCGGTGATCTTCCAGATAACCGCGCAGATCACCCTACCCAGTCTGGTATTATATCACATTTTGCACTTCCTCCCATCGCGGTTTAAGAAACCTTTCTGTGAATCACCCCTCCTGTTGTCACATGCGTTCTCGAATGATAACGTCGCTTTTGTAATTCGAAGCTTCGTCGGGAACTCAAAGGAGCAAGTATTCGTTTTTCTCTTTGTTTGACAGAATCGCGGTAATTGTATATAAAAAAAAGAATAGTCGCTGTAAAGATCCCATATTGTGATAGCACCGAAAACTGCGACTGTGACGTCGAAGGATGACTTCTGTGATTGATTACTATTGATTCTTATCCGTGAACTCAAAAGCTCCAAAATCCCTTTCTACAAGAATTTTTGCTGGCTCTATCTGTTGACAGTACAAAGAACTAAACACTAAAACTTAATAGAAAGTATTAACAATAAGTAGAAGTAATAACAGTTTTTTATTTGAATTTTTTAAAACACTTTACTTAGGGGTCTATTCTGGTACCCCCGGTTGGGTTGGGAGTTGGGTTGGGTTCCGTTGTTAACGTGCGGAACCCAACCCAACTCCCAAATCTAAATCAGTACCAAAATAGATCCCTTATATTTAATAAGACTTTTGAAAATTAAAAGTGTGATTGAAATAACAGTTATTTGGAACAGATATTTAAAAACAACAATAGAAAAAATATTTGTTACTCAAAAAATCGTAGATTATACATCCCTAACTCCTGGACTCTCCAAATTGTATCCACTGCCAGGTTCCAGAAACCTGCGAACATGTCGTCCTCTCTTGCCCTAAATATGAGACAGCAAGAGATTCACTCCGTGCCAAGCTGGTTGCATCCCACTGTCCTAAGATTGGATTTGTGATTTTTCCGTCAAGGGATGCCACAAAATTAAGGCTATATTAGCCTTCTTGGTTTGCTTCAAGCAGATTTTAGATTTTTGTGTGGTATTCGAGATTTGTTTTTGTTAACCCGGCACAAGCTAAGAACCCCGTTCTGAAGCATACGTCGGAGAACAAACCTTCATCCTTCCTTCCTTTCTGTAGCTGCCGATGAGTGGGGAATAAGTGGATCAGAAAACATTTAACAATTTAAACAAAATTAAAATACACGAATACATACAAATTAAAAACATTTAAATTACAGTTATATTTAGCTTAAATAAAGAGTTTTTTCTAAAATTGTTGATATCGTACATGAGCGCGATACCATACATCTAGTGAGAAAGTCCTGGAAACATTACTTTAAAATCAACGTCTATTGTAAAGCTCCGAGGGGGAAAGGGGAGATATAGTAACTGTACATACAATTTCTAAACGTATTTATTTAGTATAAGTCCGAGTCAGATTTTTTATGTCGAAAGATGTATTTCCTTAACAGAAATTTATGATTTCCAAAGAATCTTTGCAAGTTATCTTCCCTATGGAAGAGTTTTCTGTTTTGTTTATAAATATTAAAATGCCGTAACAGCGTAATTCCGGTGTAATGCAAGGGGGTACCAGAATAGACTCCTAAGTCAATGGAATCTCCAAAGCGGAAAACCAAAACTAATGCAAATAAAGTCAATGTTTTAATGTAAGTAAACAAAACAGAAAACTCGTCCATACGGTATATACTTTTCTACGGTCACTGGAAAAAATATCTGTGAGTACCCTGACTCCATCTAATATTTTTCAAACACATTAATCAAATTTAATCTGAATATACAGCACCTATTTTAGACTACAAGCATGGCAAATATTAAAAATGTAAAACACTTCAAGAAATAGTCTAAAACTTCAAAAAAATAAAACTTTTAGGTACAACTATCAAAACCCTATTATCGAATCACTCCCAAACTGTTGCATGATGAAATTTTTTTTACACAGCCATGTACAATGTTGGGGTCTATTCTGGTACCCCCGGTTGGGTTGGGTTCCACACGTTAACAACGGAATCCAACCCGGCTCCCAACCCAACCGGGGGAACCAGAATAGAACCCTTACACCTACAGATAAAAAGGAGCAACAATGCCAGCAAAGTGGTTGAAACATAAAATGAACGGTTTTCACACCGCTGCTTTCGGCTCGATCCTTCCGCCTGATTACTATACGAAAAATATATTTCTAAGATGACCCAGCGAGTGCTGGTCTTAAATAGTGGCTGGTAGAAATCTAGCTGAATTTTGTCTTTTTTTATCATCATAGAAAATATAAACCATTCATGAAAGAATACACTCCACTAGTACTCAAGATAAATGTTGTTGAACACTGGTACTTAAGATTACCGTCTGATATTTAATATTTTACAATGAACGCACAAATTTTAAAAAATTAAAACATGAATTACAGTGGTGTAGTCTCAAAATAAGCAGTGTCGGAACGCTCTAACCCTGGTGATTAAAATCGCGCTGCTTTAAGGATATTTCCCAATTTTGAGTTATCTATTTCTCGCAAAAAGAAAGCAGTGCCGGAACGGTGTTCCGGTGCGTGCCCGCTCCACTACACCCCTGTTGAATTACTACAAAAAAATCAGCTTTTTTTTAAATTCTCAAATTCAAAATGAACTAAAAGTGTTTATATTATATCTACATCTATAATATATCCTTGTTAAACTGAAGGACCTCTATGTCCATCCTCTTTATCGGAATGAATAAATGGCATCACTTCCCTGAAAGGTTGCCCAGGAGAAATAACCTAATAACCACAGAAGTCATATTCAGTGATAAAAACAGCACTCAATATAAAGGAAACTGGAAGATACTGAGCACACGACAAAATTCTGATTCAACTTGGGAAAGAAGAATGAACAAGAAATGATAAGTGCTGGTAACACTTCCAGCCTTACAAGCCAATAATTAACTCATTAACGCCCAACGTCCTCATTTGATGACAAAGTGGCGTAGCGAAGGCAAGTGGAGGCCGGGGCATAATATTAATTCTTCGCCCCCTCCCCCTCATTATATTTAGCTTAAAAATAACATATGTGCACTTATATTTGCTTGCATTGTTCTCTAAGACCGGCGGTCGGTCTGTCTGTCCATACGCCTCTTATCTCCCAGTCACTACGCCACTGTACATAGAAAGCACTTGCATTGGAGGTTAAAATAAGTAACCCTTTCTATTCGTAGTCTTGTCAGTATCCAGTGGTGTGGCAAGGGTAAGTAGAACCGGGGAATAATGTGATTTTTTCGCCCCTAAGTGGCTCAGCAAAGGTGAATGGGCCCCGATTCACCCTTGGTGGAAAGGTGAAATTATTTCGCACCCCACTTCATATTTGATATTACAAATTGGCATAAGGACATTAATATTTTATCTCCACGGCACTCCCTATAAGAGTGTTGTCCGGGCCATCTCTACCCCACTTGCCCCCCTGTTGCTACGCCGCTGTTGATGACAGTTATATTTTCACTTCCTTGGCTAAGCCTATCGCATTCCATTGGATTTTTTTTTTGCTTTTCCTAGAAAATCCCATTCTGTTCTCCTAAACACTTTTCAACTGGTATATACCACCAGTTAGCGAGATTTTAAAATCAAAGTGTCACCATTTTTTTTTTTCCATTTGATAATTTTCGAGTAATGCAGGGAATTCGAAAGTAATATTCATTTTTTCATATTTTACTATATTTTAAAAATCTTAATATGTATCTATAAAAAAGTTTTCAAAAGAATTTCCTACCGATTTTTACTAATTTTTTTTTCTAAAAAATAAAAAGAAAACACTTTTTTTCTTCGGAAATTTAATTTTACTTCACATTTATTTTTGATATTTATATCATGTGTTTAGTCTTAAAAATTCTGATTCGTATTCAATGAGTAGGCTGATATATAAAAATAAATACTTTATTAAAAATATTATAGTCAACTCGACTCAAGTTAAACTAAGAACCATTTAACAGTTTAATAATCATCGTTAAGCATTTGCAGCATTTAAATTACTCCCAATCCTACTAAATTTAGACTTCGCCTAAAAGTAATGCCTAATGCACGCATAGCGTGTAGCAAAGATATGGGGAGTTTTAGAAAACAAGTCAGCCAGTAAAAGGAAGGGGGAAAGCCATTGCCGAGATGTATTGCTTGTATTTATAGCGATACGTAATTTGCTTAAACCTGAAAGTGAACGCTTAGTGGTTTGAATCAGTGAGAACCATCCTTAAAATATCTGGGTTCGAAAAATTCGGATCTCTATTTAAGATAAGGTTTCCTAACAATTTTAATAATGGTGTTTCCAACATAAATTTCAATAAAATTCTCTTAAATTATGCTTTAAATTAATTTGGGTGTTAACGGTTTAATATAAAGGAGGATCTCATGAATGAAAAATCTCTTCTCCAGACAGTGATTGTTAAGCCCAATTCTGTTGTAAAATAAAAACTAACGGAGGAATGTTAAACTGGGATTGAATATAAGGAGGTTGTGATTCATTCTCTTGCGCATAAAACTATTTAACAGATTTCCACCCTCGCATATTTAAGAATCCTACTATGGTTTGCGTTGAGGTCGCTTTTCATTGGCTCTCAGCGTCACGTGACTTCGCTTGC
>BGPR01042401.1:0-13271 GCA_013235015.1 Araneus ventricosus | reverse complement strand
CCCCATAATAAATCTGTTTCACAATGTCATGCGGATTCCCTCCTGTGGCATTTTCCCCTACAAAACTGCAATAAGGTCCCTTCCTCTCAAATCCCCAAAATAAATCTGTTTCACTATGTCATACGAATTCCCTCCTAGGATTTGACAAAATCCATGTCACTCACAATAATTGTATTCTATAAGGTTGTTTCTCTTTTTTCATCCTATTTATTTCATATCCAATCTTGGTATTTCCGATGTGTTTTTTATACTTTGGTTTAAGCAGCAATTGAGACAGAGCAGAAGTACCTAGCAATGGAACTCATGTACACAAACCAATCTTGATGGTTAATCAATAATCGGTTTCTCTCTCGGTTTATTCCAAAACTTCTAAATTCTTCCAAATTCTTCTAACAGAGAACATCCAATGAATACACTGACATGTGATGTTGGTAGGTATAGATATACGAAAATTATCGTCTTAACTTACTCAGTTAACAGAAATATTCGCATTGTTATCTTTAATTAGCTATACTTCATTCTTATAAACACTCTTACTTTATTTAAGAAAGCCCAAAGAAGTAAGAGAAATAATCTTCTAATCCCATAATGTGAACTTATTACTGGCAGTTCGAGGTGAGAGTGTTTCATTAAGTACCATAGGAAGACGTACTTTTGGCACATTTTCGATTAGCACCTACGCAAATTAGATGTAACACAGCAGAGAAAACAATTTCAAGGATTTCGCACT
Source organism: Araneus ventricosus (assembly GCA_013235015.1). Taxonomy (NCBI): domain Eukaryota; kingdom Metazoa; phylum Arthropoda; class Arachnida; order Araneae; family Araneidae; genus Araneus; species Araneus ventricosus. Next base: position 12,541 of record BGPR01042401.1, on the reverse strand, counting down.
TGGTTGCCAAGGGAACAGCAAGTAGATTAACTTTTCTTGTTTCCGAGCAGAAAAGATTTAGATTCGTTTAAAACAACATACCATACTCTTCCCTGAAAAGACAAATTAAGTTTCTGGAACACATTATAATTTCTGAATTATTTGCGAAGTTGATTTTATTCCAGTTACGTTCTAGTATTTCATTTTAGTATAATTAAATTCATTCACTTCACTCACTGTTTGTTGAAAGTTTTTACAAATAACTGGAAAATATTACAGCTCTTCAAGAAGAAATTAATTTTCAGTAGAGCGAATATAAGAGTTTTTTGAAGAGGATTAGATATTTTGTATAAGTTATTATCTAACAAATTATTTATAATCTGTATAAAAAATTCTTCAACAACATGTCAAGCCTGATAAAAACATGCTGTTGGTCGCCACTCTTTAGCTAATTTAAAGTAGGGATTGAAACACTGCTATGAGATAACTAGATATTTACTATATAACATAATAACAGAAGTATTAGTTTTATACGAATTCCAGAAAAATTCCAAATCTCCATCGAAATTCCGCAAGCATTGCACGTTGGTATATGATTTAGTTTGTCAAAAACTATTATTTCAAATATGTTCCTTTTCGCTCCAACATACATTTTAAAAGAAACATTTCAAGAAAGCTCTCTTGATTATTTCTTTTTATTGTTATGATTTAGCATTCACTAATTAGTGGGAATTTTAATTACTTAAAAATGGGTGCATGTATTACTAGATTAAACTTTGCAGCTGTACGTTGAACTACTGCAATTTACAGGGTGATTCAAAATTCAACGAGCAAACTCTTAAGACAGGTTTTAAAAAAAGTGAAATCATAAACGAAAATATGCTTGGAAATGGGAACAGGATGAGCTAGAGGGCGTTGTTCGCCAGCGCTCTAGCCGGATTTGAAAGTTAGGCACTTAAGGCCCTGACTGCGTACAAAGAAATTTGAAAAGTCTGCACATGCTGATATGGCGGATGCACCGATCTTGTTGAAAGAATTCGTAAAAATCAATGTTACAGCTGCAAATGTTAGCGAAACATTGGTTATATTCGAAAGAGTTGTCCAACCCTTCTAGGTTGGACAACTCTTCCCCAAATTAATATCCTAATTAATGCAAATGATTTCTCCTTTTATTAACAAATATGAGAATAATTCGACTATTTTCAGGAGAGTTCGGATTCAAGAGTTCTTATATTTAAAAAAGCTTTTAACTAATCCCTTCAGCGACTCTCCAGAAAATCTAAAAACTAAGCAGATGAGTCGCTTTCAAACCAAACAAATGAGGAGTATTCAAAGTATAATAAATGAATGCACTGGAGGGATATCTCTCTTGACATGCATTTGTTTTTAGATTGCTTCTGGGTATCTTTCAGGAGCATGCGTTTATTGAAAAAATGAAAAATTATGTTAAACATCGGAAATAAAGAATATAAAAGAAATTTTGCTTGGAAAAGGATTAGCAGAAATTTTTTTTAAATACTAGGATAATTAACTTTTCAGAGACAAAAATAATTAACAACGGAAAAACACTTTATTTTCTTTGTCAAACTAAGCTTTAACTAAAAACAGATTTCGTTATTAAACTAAGCGGGCTCTTTTGATGTGTAAGACTAACTGATTTCATTTTTCTGAAACACCTCAACTTTTATTTGATAATTATTTTGATCATGTATGCAAATTATTATTGCAAACTTTAGCTCTTCAAAAAGTAGCTAGAAAAACGGGATCTGTTTTGGAGAATCAATTTTGGTAAGGTGAAGATTGTATTTGTTGCTCAGCCAAGGCTCAGTCAATGAAAAGAGCCACATGGCTGAAAATATCAAAAACACTAAAAGAACTTTATAAATAAATAAAGAAGGATTTCCTATTCTTACATTCTTTCTAACTATACTGATCTTGAATCCCTTTGTTTTTTAAAAACCTGAATAGAAACGCTTTCCCTTTTCATTCACGACAAATCAAAACAAAAAGGTTCTTTGACCTTTCTTTGTTGAAATAGATAGAAATAAAGTAAAAAAATAACGATACATGAAACCTTAAAAATATATATTCTTATTAAAATATTCTTCTAATATTCTTTTATTTTATATCGCAAATTTTTCATTCATTTGGTTAGGAAATGTCTGATCTCTTTAGCTTAGATTTAATGAAAAGTTCCTGAAGAAAGCAATTAAAATCTTTCATAAACATAAGATTTTTTAAAGTTGATCTAGTATATAAATGATTGTTGCAAACAATATCCCCTCTAATAGCGACTATATATGTTAACTTTTTTCGGAGACTGAATTCCAGTAATTCATATTATATATCAGTGCATCTGAGTAGGGATGGCGAAAACCTACCTATTTTAACCGAAAACCTTCTTCGTTTCGGTTAACCGGTTTTTTTGGTTATTTTTTTGCTCCGGTTATAACCGGTTATTTTTTTAATCCAATAACTGGGTAAAAAACCCGGATCGTAAGATAGGATCGATTTTAGGTTCAATTAGACTAAAATTTACCAGGTTATGAAGCTTTGATTTCATCATCTGATTCCTATCAACGACAACCTCTTCCTCGAGGCGTCTGTTGGTTGGCGGATTACTGAAAGTGTCTTTATGAACAGATCAATATTGGCCAATGGATTGATTTCCTGTAAAAACAATATTAATAAAAAAATATTGTCTACAAACGGCGTTTGTTTTTTTATAAAAAAAAACCCCGAATACCGGTTATTTTGAGCGGTTATAATCTCCAAGCTAAATCAGATGTTAAAAAACCCTGAATAACCCGAGTACTGAGGCCAGAGATCTGATGGCCATCACCGGCCATGGCCCGATCACTTCTGCAGGAAACACACACTATCACTGGCAGAAGGCAAGTTCCAACCATTATTGTACCCACCATGGAAGCGAGACCCCGCGTACTTATACGGCGGCTTCTGCCTCCCAGTGGGACTGAATTTTGGTAAAGATGAAAGATTGCATTTGTTGCTCAACAGAGGCAACTGCGAAGAAAAGGTCCACATAACTGAAAAAACAATCAAAAACACTCAAGACACTTTGTAAAGAAATGAAGAATTATTTCTTATTCTTAAATTCTTTTGAACTATATTCATGGTGGATTCCTTTTTTAAAAAAATCCCAAGGAGAAACACTTTCTTAACTCATTTATGACAAACGAAAACGAAAAACAAATTTTTTAAGTTTTTTTTGTCGAAATGGAAGGAAATCAAATCGCAAATATTGATACAGAAGACCTGAAATATAAACATTTTAACTAATAACATTAGTCTAAAACTTCCAATACAGCGAAACACGATAAAAACAAATAATATAAATTTTATAAATGACTGGTAAAATGATTGGATGAATTCCATCACTATTTATTTTCCACGAATCTTTTCGTTTTCGAAACTAAATAAAACTCTCACCACTTGTTACAGTTATTAATCATGATTTCCCAAACCATACCAGTATAAAGTTAGTACTGGGAACCTAAAAGAAAGTTCGCGACTTAATACTCAAATGTACATTTAAAAGAAACTTCACTAGGAAAATTTCGGGACGACGACGTCGCAATTTTGGCAACGGGACTTCAGTATAGAATAACGGATTGATAGTTGCACATCTCTGATCTTGTGTTTTTAAAGCTATCATTAGTAGTGAAAGATCATAGACTTTAGACTTCCTAACATTAGTTCCATGAAATGGTAGAATAGTGAAACCTAACCAGTCGGATATAGCCTTGTACCGTCTTGTATAAGCCAGCCTTTTCCGAATAAATAAATCAAGAGATTCAGGCTAGCCACTAATTCGTACATTTACTTACAGACTTATATTCGCTGTAAAAGTACAACAATGGGCGCAATAATGCCTCTGCTTGATACAGAATATCGTAAATACATTCTTTGCCCCAAGTTCATTGTAGTACGATTTGGAACTGTCTTCGAGTTACTTAGAGCTTCTGGAGCATGAGCTTGAATTGGAGTATTAGCACCAATTGCTGACATTTCATACGTATATGAAGAAGCATGCTATCGAAAATTACTGACCTCGCCCGTTAATCTTCTGTAAAAATAACTGAAATAACTTTCATAGTTTGCTTACTATTCCATTTTTAAAAGCGGCAGTCTTATTCTGAACAACAAGTATTTTTTCACATGTGAAAAAGCAAATTAATTGTTCTTTAGCATTTGCTATTTTATTTTGTAGACATGATTAAAGTGCCTAGTCTCATCTAGCACAATCCAGCTCCTTTTCAACAATAATGTATACAGTCCCTAATAAATATTCCGAATAGACATCAAATTATAAATTTTACGGATTGCAAAAAAGAATCTGATTCTTGCTAAATTTTTAAATACATTCTAGAAAAATGATTTAAAATATTAATATCAGTTCAAATTCATTCAGAATACATTCATTTTGGTACGCATATTTCGAACTCATTTAAAAATAAAGAAACGTAAACAAAACAGAAGAATTAATTTTGCAATAAGAAACTATCATCGAAAAAGTTAACTTCCGAGTTAGTACATAGAGCTTTGATTTTTAGGGAAATTGAAATTGCATCTCGGATTTTTAATCAAAAACAAATTTCTAAAATCCGGTATTCCTTTGAAATATAAAGGAAACTACCAAATGAAAATTATTTCTACATATGTTTATTGGACTTGATTTGTTTGTTTCATGCTTGTAAAGACACAATTTTGAAATCACTCAATTCCTGATCTTCTAGAGTTTTGGAATTTTGCACGTTTGTGTTCTAAATGATAATTCCCTATTTTAATATTTTTGGAATTTAATTTTCTGATAATGAATGAATTTAATTAAATTTTGTCTCCATATAAGTGGCGCCAATTGGAAGTGGATTTCTAAAAAAAGTATTTCAAGATTCTATAATATTTATAATAAATTATAAATTGAAGACTAAAAAGTAGAAAATACTTAAAACAAAAAAAATCTACATTTTTAGTACACTTATAAAAAAGTATTCTTAAAAATTCGTTTTATTCAGTTTTTTATTAAATATTATATATAATAAATTAGATGGAAAGATATTTCTTTTACGCGCTTGCAGTAACATTTGTTCAAAATTTCTAACAGGTAAAAAAAATCGGCCTTGTTTACATTATTGCAACGAAATAACAACCATTAAAACTTTATTATCCAACTCTGAGATGATCAGATTCGAAAATCTTTTAAAAGCTAGTGAGGAAATTGACCATTATAGCTAACAAAGGACACTAACAAGATGGATTAAACTTTTTCTTAGCAGTGTTGAAGCAACTCTCTGAAAGCTAGTTTATGACAAGCAATTAAGACACTTGTCAAATTTTTTTTCTCAAAAATCGTAAGTGTATGGATTTAGAAAAGAAGTGACACAGTATTTTTCAGAAGATAAAGAATAGAGATTACAGTAAAACTAAAATAGTACTGAGAAACCGGGTGAATTTTATAAACCAAATGCAAAGGTAAACGGGAAAGGGCAAAATATGAAAAGAATCGAATTTAAATTCTCCACGACAAAGATGATATTCGAATCCGTAGAAATAGGCCTCATAAATCTTTCATTTGAAATTTGTAAAAAGATTTTCTGTCAATGAAAAGCCGAACACCATTAGCAAATCAGTGTTCTTCGAAAGCTATCAGTGACAAATTGATGCAGCTGCGAATTTCGCATATTCAGCGGTGCAAGCAGATGCCCTTAATATCATGATGTTTAGAGCTGCCAAATGAGTTTTGTGCTTCATAAATATAAATGATACGAATGAATTTCCTCTTTAGATAAGGAAAATGATTTATTCGACTGGATTTAATAACCTATAGGGAGATCATCTTGATTTTATAGCAATGAGTTTTTGGAATCACTTTCATATGTACTTTGCAAAAAAGATATGAATACTGATCACATACGACTGTATTCATCAACTCAGGAAAGCTATTGTTTAGCAATGAATTCGGAAACCCTCCGCGCTATTGTGCATGCGCCAGGCGGGTTTATTTTCATCAAAATAGGGGGAAAGTGGAGAATGGAAGAGTGATGTTTACATTTTACTGAGCATAATCTAACAAAGAACTCCGGAAATGCGCTCATATGACTCATTGCCTGATACCCCTTTCCGGTGTAAAATCGTCCAAAAGTGGTAGTCTCGGAATCCGTTGTTGAACAGTATTCTGCATTTTATTGACTTTGTATTAAGTTTTATGAATTAGGATTCAAATATTGTATGAATAGATTACTTGAAAATAATGAAATATTTGAAATAATAATATTTGAAATGAATAATAATAAATACATAAATAATTATTATTTAATATACGAATAATAATAACAGCTCTAAGTATTTTCATTTTTGCCATTGTCGATCTATTACGAGAATTAAATTCGTCAATAAATCCATCTAGTGTTGTCATTAAGAGTAGAGGAAAATAACAGAGCTGATGACATTCGTCTGAGAGAACGAACATACGACCATGCTTCATTACTTCATGTATGTTTGATATAATTCACAATGTTTATGAGCACTATAAAAGAGGTCGTAATTTTATTAATTTCAAGAACAAACGTCTGAACAAGTAGACATTCTTAATAGTTCTCAACTGACACCGAATATTATCAGTTAAGAAATTCAGAAAACTAAAAACAAATGACAATCATGTTTTTAATCATGGCACTATTACTGACAGGTTGAGGGATATCTTTCGTGCATTTTTTGTATCGTTTCTTTACGAATAAATAGAAAACTGTGCAACATCCGTTTTTACGGTAATACACCAAAACATATTTTACGTCTCGAATCCTTCTCCCACTAAATAGGTAGCACATTATTTTAATTATATGTTTAAATGCGAGAATCCCGCATAAAAGCAAAAATGTAAAAATTAAGAAGACAACTAACTAATGCGAGGCACCGAATCATGAATGACAAAAGGAGGTTATATTTTAACAAAACATTTTAAAGTGTTCCAACCCGCTTTTATATTAAAGAAGAAAGATGCATGAAAATTCTTTTCTAAAAATGCGTTTCATTTAAATCTTTTACACTAAATTAAGAATCTTAAGGAGATATATAATATCTGTAACAAATAATATATTCCTTAATTTTAATGCCTCCTGTTTAGAATCCCTGCATATGTTAACTTAGGACATAAATTTAAATTTTATTTTACGTGAAGTCTTTTGGTAAAATGCTGTTGCGATAATGATTTCTATGTCGTTTCTTTACGAATAATTATTTAAAGGAAATGCATTCTTTTCAATTATGCATGACAAAAGAAAGTGTTACCGACGCAAACGATATTCTCTTTAACAAACGTAGGTTTACAATTGAATGTTTTTTATTATTAAACGCATTCTTCCTTCTTTAAGATTTTACCATTCCAGGTCGTTCTCAATTTATTTCGTGGGTTCTCTTTCGCATTAAACAAGGTTGAAAACTTTACTAAGAAATTAAAGATGTTTTATGATAAAATTCGTTCCTTTAAAATTCTATTGTTAATTCAGTTGGGTGATGCAAGTTATCTTCTTTTTTAGATAAGAAAAAATTATTTTATTCTCCTGGATTCAGTTATTTTCTTTCAATACAACTGGAAGATGCTGATTGGAGCAACTGACATTAAGACTGAATTTTTAATGTCTTTAGGGACTTTGTTACCAAGTAACTTGGCTCTTTAATTATTTTGTGCTTTATACTTTAGAAAATTTATCTGAAGGGTTTCCTAGGCATTTGTATCAGTTTCTGTGTGGTTGAAATTAACAATTCAGTTTATCTTTTTTACCGAAATTAAGTTTTATACAACGATCAGGTTTAAATATTTTAACGCTTATAAAGATATTCATTCTCAAAACACAGTTTCTAGAAATGAGGCTTTAACAGCAATAGAGACTGAAATAAACTCCTTTACAGACTGGTCGCTTTTTCTTCTAAAGGATCTGTGCATTATTAATGTAATTGTTTTCAAATAGTAGGAAATCGAATTTTATACTTAAATTTTATCTATTTTTACTTGCTTAAAAGAACTCAACTACTAAAAGGAATTTTTTCCTGCAGCAGAAGTGTCTCATCAAGGATATCTCATACCCCAGTTTTGATTGTTTAGTTTTGTATTGATTGGCCTTTGAAAAGATGAAATTTGAAACTTTCAACAACACACGAGCGACGACTGAAAATTTTGTAATTAAAAATTAAATGAAATTTTATAATTTCTCTTCAATGACTATGGAATATTTTATAGGTCATCACCATTTTTGCACAATGCGTTTTTCTTTTAAGGGTACATACAACTCTTAAACCTCGAAAAAATAGGGTAAAACTGTAAAATTCGGTACATTGTATCTCTGAAACAATACATTTCACAAACTCATTTTTTTCTAGAAATATATCTATTCTTTCTGTTATAGTACACAGATTTTTAAACCTTAATATTTGTATGTATTTCTTTGAGAGAGTAATAAATATGGATATAATTTTTTGAGAGAAAAATGAAATAGTCACCTTGAGCGCATGATTATGGATAAAATATTGATCTAAACACAATTTTGGGGGTATTTCAATAATAACAACAGTCTTTTTAAGAAATTAAACCACAATTTATTTACATATAAATTTAATTTCTATTTTATATACCAATTTAAAATAAAGTGTCAAAAATAGTTAAAGATTTAACGTTTCTATCCCCCAAAAAAATTTCTTTGGAGAGAAAATGTACAAAAATTGTTGTTCAATTTGTAGAACATAGCGTAATACATATTAAGTAAAAAAATTATGTAAAAGTATTCAATAATTCTTGAGATATTGTGCGCACAATATCAAAAAAATACATTTTGAGACTCAGAGCTTTAAAAATATGGCGCTTTTCAAAGTTTACCTTAAACAGCTGATACATTTTTCTTCATATCTTTCATAATTATTGGAATTTTTTAACGCGAATTATTTTAAATTGTTAAAAAATAACTGGTGAATAATATATATATATAAAATGTTTTCGTAATTGTAGTCGTGAAATGATTAAACACAGGCCGAGTTATTCTAAATTCTATTTTATTATGGGAGAGTCACGAAATGTACGTACATCTTCGTTTAAGTTTTATGCCAAAAGTGAACAGAAGATCCCTGCTTTCCCTCAGGTAGGGATTTAACATATAGACACGGGATCAAAGTGAAGGGAATATTGGGGGTTTTTAATAAGTTACGTAGGCGTTTCAGGGAAAAAGTCTGATGCCAAAGAGACGCCGTCATGATTTTCTGTCGGCACGTGAAAGCGATTAAATATTCTTTTAGTAATAAACATGCCAAAAAGAGAGATTTAATATACCTCCAGCGCGGGAAAAGAACGAAATTGGAGTTTAAGAACAGTGATTTTGGAATACATTAAGACTTAAAAATATACAATATCAGAATTTGAAATAAAATTAAGTGAGATTATTACATATATATATATATATATATATATATATATATATCAAAAAATCGAAAATTTTCGAAATTTAACAGTCGTATGTCCCCTTAATAACCGCGAACAAGAAAATAATTAGATTGTGAATGATAAATGTGAATATTTTAATAATGCTTGTGCTAATAATGCTAACTAATGCTTTAGCATGTTTCAAAACATTTGGTGTTGATTTTTAAACATTCGGTTCGGCGCAATACAAATGCTAACACGTCCGTCTGTGAGATTAAAAGTTAAATTTTTGCTTAGGCTTTAGAAAATCTTGTCATACTGAACTATTCGGTGATACAAAGCCAAATTTGCGTTTTTAAATCACTTTTTTTTATGTTTCCTTGCAATTTCAACTAACAAAATGTCCAGGAATTCAAGGGGGAAGTTGATGCTATTTTCCCCTTAGGTTCCTTAACAATATCAACTGTTGTAGACGAGAGCTTGAAATAATTCGACATTTTTCAAACAATATATTGGAAATAACGATCAATTTCATTGAATTGGTCTGGGACACAGTTATACAAACTTTTTCAGGTTTATAAAAAGAAATATTGAAAAAAAATTTGGAAAATCAACAATACAAGTGTAATAGGACGTATCTAATCTACCAGATTAATGTGCCCCTCACGTGCATCAAAAGAGCATTAGAGAAAAACCACGCTACCCTAGTGTGAGTGTTAGGAAGCCAGAAAGCTACTAGAGGTCCTACACCTTTCCAGCACTTTGCAGAAAAAAATATGGGTACTTCATCTCACAAATTAGAAGCACCAGACGGAAGGTTAACATGATAATGCTTTCAGGCTAGAAATAGCGTGTCGTAAAAACCGTTGCATTCAGAATGCAACGATTGATGTAATCAAGCCAGACTAAGAACAAAAAGGCCAAAAATATTATCATGCTCCGAAGTTGCTGACTAGATGTTCGAATCTTCTTTAATTATTTTATTTCTTGTATAATAGAATGAATACATCAATAATGAAGCAGCTCTTTCGAATTAATTAACACAATATAGTAAGGAAAATTCCATTTTAATTCCATAAGATTTGATTAGTTAGTCATCTAAACATAATCATTCATTCTTTATAAATTCAGAATTTAAGCTTATTTTCCACTATATATTTCAAGTAATTTTCTCACGAATATTGTAAACAGGCGAGAGACGAAATATTAAGCCGACACCCGAACTTAATCCTTAATAATATTCTCCTAGTCTCTAAAATTGATTCTGAAATTATACCAAAAAAATTAAATTTATTTAAAAAAAGAAGCATCTGGCAACTCGAAAATGGCAGAAGACATAAAAATCGATCCATTTTTAAGTGCTCGTTTAAACAAATTTGTTTTAACAACTTTTCCCGGCGGCAAAACATTGGTTCTTGCCAGATTCCAGAGAATTAAAAAACTTAAAGATGTCATTTAAAGAACTATCTGGGAATTAAATTTAATTGCGACAGCATTTGAAAAGTTCCACGTAAAGTATGCGAATCCATTTGCATTAATTCTTGGCGTTTAAGGATTTCTTTGGATTTCAAATTAATAATAGGTTCTTTAAGTAATTGCATATATCTAAAAGCACTTGAAACTATAAATACTTATGCCTAAAAGCATATGAAATTTAAAAGAAATTGACTTTTTATGCTTTCACTCTCGAGATTCGAGTATAAAATGTTGATAAGAATATTTTGAAATTTTGAAAAATAACTGATTTTAAATGGAATCTTTTATTTCAATTTCACTAAATATAACTAAAAAAAAACCATCATGGCCTTTCGAGGCAGCTTCCATTTGTAGAAAAATTGATAAATTTAAAAATAGTGGATTTATGGCGGCATTTTTATCGATGAAAAATTTAAAAGAACAAAGGGAAGCTTTTCATTCGTAATAAAAAAAATTGATATAATATTTATTTATTATATGTAAAACCTGCAACTATGCATATTTCAAAATATATCAAACACAAAATTTCCATTTCTCAACAAAATTTCAGAAATATTAAGAATATATAACTGTATTACTATGTTCCTATGTGGGAAAAACTATATCTCTCACGTAAAAAAGTATAAATTTTCAATTTCGCATGAGATGTAACGATGACTTCTGAAGCAAATTGAAAAATCGTTTGTTATAAGCCACATGAACGAATATGAATTTTTTTCTTAGAAAAATAACTAGAATTATAAATTCGTTTACAATTTTTTGCAGGTAGTATTTTTATATTACATTTTATTATTAATGATCTTAGTTTTCTTAATGCCTTTTATATAAAACTCTCCTTTAAATATTTGATTATTTATCATTAATTATTCCCACTTAAGGGAGGACATTAAATATGGGGATCAGAACCTATGGCATAAGTAAGCAGAGTCTCGCTTCCCATTGGGATATATTAAGGTGTAAGGTCGAGTTATCCCCTGCCGATGACGGGCCCTACCTCTGTCTGAGGAATCGTCGCACGAACCGCTCGTAATGGGAGCTATTATACGGTGGCCACAGTGCCCTATTTTTGTCGTGGCAGCCGACCCATTCATGTTTAATCCGTACGTTAAGGCTGGCTGGAGTAACTCGTTTTGAGGTTATCATTAATTACGTTTTTGTCAGTGATAACCCTTATCTATTTTAAAGAAAATTGCATAAATTCTTTAGATCCACTGTTTGCTGTAAAAATAAAACGAAATTTATTTTAAGCAACGAAATTTATAGAACTATTCGAAAAATTTTGATTGAGGTTGTTTTAGGTATGAAAGAAAAAGTCGAATTATCTCTCATCAGTACCCTCTACTTTGCTTCCACAGGGAACCTTGAATTGTCTGAAGTAATCGAATTTTTCTCTTTTTTATTTTTGGGACTGATTTCATATTTTATCGATCAGGACATCTAAAACATAAGCTGTAATTAATTCGTTACTTGCAGAAGCCACACGAGTAATTTTATTTATTCTTTTATTTATTTTTTTAAAATAGCATATATACTTTTTTCACGTTCTAAAGGAGAATTTACATAATAGGTGATGAAATGACAAGAGACAAGTTTCATCAAATGTCGACGATTAAATTATAAATAGTTTTAATTTTTTTATATTTTAAATGTCGAAAATAA
>BGPR01042400.1:0-13271 GCA_013235015.1 Araneus ventricosus | reverse complement strand
CCCCATAATAAATCTGTTTCACAATGTCATGCGGATTCCCTCCTGTGGCATTTTCCCCTACAAAACTGCAATAAGGTCCCTTCCTCTCAAATCCCCAAAATAAATCTGTTTCACTATGTCATACGAATTCCCTCCTAGGATTTGACAAAATCCATGTCACTCACAATAATTGTATTCTATAAGGTTGTTTCTCTTTTTTCATCCTATTTATTTCATATCCAATCTTGGTATTTCCGATGTGTTTTTTATACTTTGGTTTAAGCAGCAATTGAGACAGAGCAGAAGTACCTAGCAATGGAACTCATGTACACAAACCAATCTTGATGGTTAATCAATAATCGGTTTCTCTCTCGGTTTATTCCAAAACTTCTAAATTCTTCCAAATTCTTCTAACAGAGAACATCCAATGAATACACTGACATGTGATGTTGGTAGGTATAGATATACGAAAATTATCGTCTTAACTTACTCAGTTAACAGAAATATTCGCATTGTTATCTTTAATTAGCTATACTTCATTCTTATAAACACTCTTACTTTATTTAAGAAAGCCCAAAGAAGTAAGAGAAATAATCTTCTAATCCCATAATGTGAACTTATTACTGGCAGTTCGAGGTGAGAGTGTTTCATTAAGTACCATAGGAAGACGTACTTTTGGCACATTTTCGATTAGCACCTACGCAAATTAGATGTAACACAGCAGAGAAAACAATTTCAAGGATTTCGCACTTGGTTGCCAAGGGAACAGCAAGTAGATTAACTTTTCTTGTTTCCGAGCAGAAAAGATTTAGATTCGTTTAAAACAACATACCATACTCTTCCCTGAAAAGACAAATTAAGTTTCTGGAACACATTATAATTTCTGAATTATTTGCGAAGTTGATTTTATTCCAGTTACGTTCTAGTATTTCATTTTAGTATAATTAAATTCATTCACTTCACTCACTGTTTGTTGAAAGTTTTTACAAATAACTGGAAAATATTACAGCTCTTCAAGAAGAAATTAATTTTCAGTAGAGCGAATATAAGAGTTTTTTGAAGAGGATTAGATATTTTGTATAAGTTATTATCTAACAAATTATTTATAATCTGTATAAAAAATTCTTCAACAACATGTCAAGCCTGATAAAAACATGCTGTTGGTCGCCACTCTTTAGCTAATTTAAAGTAGGGATTGAAACACTGCTATGAGATAACTAGATATTTACTATATAACATAATAACAGAAGTATTAGTTTTATACGAATTCCAGAAAAATTCCAAATCTCCATCGAAATTCCGCAAGCATTGCACGTTGGTATATGATTTAGTTTGTCAAAAACTATTATTTCAAATATGTTCCTTTTCGCTCCAACATACATTTTAAAAGAAACATTTCAAGAAAGCTCTCTTGATTATTTCTTTTTATTGTTATGATTTAGCATTCACTAATTAGTGGGAATTTTAATTACTTAAAAATGGGTGCATGTATTACTAGATTAAACTTTGCAGCTGTACGTTGAACTACTGCAATTTACAGGGTGATTCAAAATTCAACGAGCAAACTCTTAAGACAGGTTTTAAAAAAAGTGAAATCATAAACGAAAATATGCTTGGAAATGGGAACAGGATGAGCTAGAGGGCGTTGTTCGCCAGCGCTCTAGCCGGATTTGAAAGTTAGGCACTTAAGGCCCTGACTGCGTACAAAGAAATTTGAAAAGTCTGCACATGCTGATATGGCGGATGCACCGATCTTGTTGAAAGAATTCGTAAAAATCAATGTTACAGCTGCAAATGTTAGCGAAACATTGGTTATATTCGAAAGAGTTGTCCAACCCTTCTAGGTTGGACAACTCGTCCCCAAATTAATATCCTAATTAATGCAAATGATTTCTCCTTTTATTAACAAATATGAGAATAATTCGACTATTTTCAGGAGAGTTCGGATTCAAGAGTTCTTATATTTAAAAAAGCTTTTAACTAATCCCTTCAGCGACTCTCCAGAAAATCTAAAAACTAAGCAGATGAGTCGCTTTCAAACCAAACAAATGAGGAGTATTCAAAGTATAATAAATGAATGCACTGGAGGGATATCTCTCTTGACATGCATTTGTTTTTAGATTGCTTCTGGGTATCTTTCAGGAGCATGCGTTTATTGAAAAAATGAAAAATTATGTTAAACATCGGAAATAAAGAATATAAAAGAAATTTTGCTTGGAAAAGGATTAGCAGAAATTTTTTTTAAATACTAGGATAATTAACTTTTCAGAGACAAAAATAATTAACAACGGAAAAACACTTTATTTTCTTTGTCAAACTAAGCTTTAACTAAAAACAGATTTCGTTATTAAACTAAGCGGGCTCTTTTGATGTGTAAGACTAACTGATTTCATTTTTCTGAAACACCTCAACTTTTATTTGATAATTATTTTGATCATGTATGCAAATTATTATTGCAAACTTTAGCTCTTCAAAAAGTAGCTAGAAAAACGGGATCTGTTTTGGAGAATCAATTTTGGTAAGGTGAAGATTGTATTTGTTGCTCAGCCAAGGCTCAGTCAATGAAAAGAGCCACATGGCTGAAAATATCAAAAACACTAAAAGAACTTTATAAATAAATAAAGAAGGATTTCCTATTCTTACATTCTTTCTAACTATACTGATCTTGAATCCCTTTGTTTTTTAAAAACCTGAATAGAAACGCTTTCCCTTTTCATTCACGACAAATCAAAACAAAAAGGTTCTTTGACCTTTCTTTGTTGAAATAGATAGAAATAAAGTAAAAAAATAACGATACATGAAACCTTAAAAATATATATTCTTATTAAAATATTCTTCTAATATTCTTTTATTTTATATCGCAAATTTTTCATTCATTTGGTTAGGAAATGTCTGATCTCTTTAGCTTAGATTTAATGAAAAGTTCCTGAAGAAAGCAATTAAAATCTTTCATAAACATAAGATTTTTTAAAGTTGATCTAGTATATAAATGATTGTTGCAAACAATATCCCCTCTAATAGCGACTATATATGTTAACTTTTTTCGGAGACTGAATTCCAGTAATTCATATTATATATCAGTGCATCTGAGTAGGGATGGCGAAAACCTACCTATTTTAACCGAAAACCTTCTTCGTTTCGGTTAACCGGTTTTTTTGGTTATTTTTTTGCTCCGGTTATAACCGGTTATTTTTTTAATCCAATAACTGGGTAAAAAACCCGGATCGTAAGATAGGATCGATTTTAGGTTCAATTAGACTAAAATTTACCAGGTTATGAAGCTTTGATTTCATCATCTGATTCCTATCAACGACAACCTCTTCCTCGAGGCGTCTGTTGGTTGGCGGATTACTGAAAGTGTCTTTATGAACAGATCAATATTGGCCAATGGATTGATTTCCTGTAAAAACAATATTAATAAAAAAATATTGTCTACAAACGGCGTTTGTTTTTTTATAAAAAAAAACCCCGAATACCGGTTATTTTGAGCGGTTATAATCTCCAAGCTAAATCAGATGTTAAAAAACCCTGAATAACCCGAGTACTGAGGCCAGAGATCTGATGGCCATCACCGGCCATGGCCCGATCACTTCTGCAGGAAACACACACTATCACTGGCAGAAGGCAAGTTCCAACCATTATTGTACCCACCATGGAAGCGAGACCCCGCGTACTTATACGGCGGCTTCTGCCTCCCAGTGGGACTGAATTTTGGTAAAGATGAAAGATTGCATTTGTTGCTCAACAGAGGCAACTGCGAAGAAAAGGTCCACATAACTGAAAAAACAATCAAAAACACTCAAGACACTTTGTAAAGAAATGAAGAATTATTTCTTATTCTTAAATTCTTTTGAACTATATTCATGGTGGATTCCTTTTTTAAAAAAATCCCAAGGAGAAACACTTTCTTAACTCATTTATGACAAACGAAAACGAAAAACAAATTTTTTAAGTTTTTTTTGTCGAAATGGAAGGAAATCAAATCGCAAATATTGATACAGAAGACCTGAAATATAAACATTTTAACTAATAACATTAGTCTAAAACTTCCAATACAGCGAAACACGATAAAAACAAATAATATAAATTTTATAAATGACTGGTAAAATGATTGGATGAATTCCATCACTATTTATTTTCCACGAATCTTTTCGTTTTCGAAACTAAATAAAACTCTCACCACTTGTTACAGTTATTAATCATGATTTCCCAAACCATACCAGTATAAAGTTAGTACTGGGAACCTAAAAGAAAGTTCGCGACTTAATACTCAAATGTACATTTAAAAGAAACTTCACTAGGAAAATTTCGGGACGACGACGTCGCAATTTTGGCAACGGGACTTCAGTATAGAATAACGGATTGATAGTTGCACATCTCTGATCTTGTGTTTTTAAAGCTATCATTAGTAGTGAAAGATCATAGACTTTAGACTTCCTAACATTAGTTCCATGAAATGGTAGAATAGTGAAACCTAACCAGTCGGATATAGCCTTGTACCGTCTTGTATAAGCCAGCCTTTTCCGAATAAATAAATCAAGAGATTCAGGCTAGCCACTAATTCGTACATTTACTTACAGACTTATATTCGCTGTAAAAGTACAACAATGGGCGCAATAATGCCTCTGCTTGATACAGAATATCGTAAATACATTCTTTGCCCCAAGTTCATTGTAGTACGATTTGGAACTGTCTTCGAGTTACTTAGAGCTTCTGGAGCATGAGCTTGAATTGGAGTATTAGCACCAATTGCTGACATTTCATACGTATATGAAGAAGCATGCTATCGAAAATTACTGACCTCGCCCGTTAATCTTCTGTAAAAATAACTGAAATAACTTTCATAGTTTGCTTACTATTCCATTTTTAAAAGCGGCAGTCTTATTCTGAACAACAAGTATTTTTTCACATGTGAAAAAGCAAATTAATTGTTCTTTAGCATTTGCTATTTTATTTTGTAGACATGATTAAAGTGCCTAGTCTCATCTAGCACAATCCAGCTCCTTTTCAACAATAATGTATACAGTCCCTAATAAATATTCCGAATAGACATCAAATTATAAATTTTACGGATTGCAAAAAAGAATCTGATTCTTGCTAAATTTTTAAATACATTCTAGAAAAATGATTTAAAATATTAATATCAGTTCAAATTCATTCAGAATACATTCATTTTGGTACGCATATTTCGAACTCATTTAAAAATAAAGAAACGTAAACAAAACAGAAGAATTAATTTTGCAATAAGAAACTATCATCGAAAAAGTTAACTTCCGAGTTAGTACATAGAGCTTTGATTTTTAGGGAAATTGAAATTGCATCTCGGATTTTTAATCAAAAACAAATTTCTAAAATCCGGTATTCCTTTGAAATATAAAGGAAACTACCAAATGAAAATTATTTCTACATATGTTTATTGGACTTGATTTGTTTGTTTCATGCTTGTAAAGACACAATTTTGAAATCACTCAATTCCTGATCTTCTAGAGTTTTGGAATTTTGCACGTTTGTGTTCTAAATGATAATTCCCTATTTTAATATTTTTGGAATTTAATTTTCTGATAATGAATGAATTTAATTAAATTTTGTCTCCATATAAGTGGCGCCAATTGGAAGTGGATTTCTAAAAAAAGTATTTCAAGATTCTATAATATTTATAATAAATTATAAATTGAAGACTAAAAAGTAGAAAATACTTAAAACAAAAAAAATCTACATTTTTAGTACACTTATAAAAAAGTATTCTTAAAAATTCGTTTTATTCAGTTTTTTATTAAATATTATATATAATAAATTAGATGGAAAGATATTTCTTTTACGCGCTTGCAGTAACATTTGTTCAAAATTTCTAACAGGTAAAAAAAATCGGCCTTGTTTACATTATTGCAACGAAATAACAACCATTAAAACTTTATTATCCAACTCTGAGATGATCAGATTCGAAAATCTTTTAAAAGCTAGTGAGGAAATTGACCATTATAGCTAACAAAGGACACTAACAAGATGGATTAAACTTTTTCTTAGCAGTGTTGAAGCAACTCTCTGAAAGCTAGTTTATGACAAGCAATTAAGACACTTGTCAAATTTTTTTTCTCAAAAATCGTAAGTGTATGGATTTAGAAAAGAAGTGACACAGTATTTTTCAGAAGATAAAGAATAGAGATTACAGTAAAACTAAAATAGTACTGAGAAACCGGGTGAATTTTATAAACCAAATGCAAAGGTAAACGGGAAAGGGCAAAATATGAAAAGAATCGAATTTAAATTCTCCACGACAAAGATGATATTCGAATCCGTAGAAATAGGCCTCATAAATCTTTCATTTGAAATTTGTAAAAAGATTTTCTGTCAATGAAAAGCCGAACACCATTAGCAAATCAGTGTTCTTCGAAAGCTATCAGTGACAAATTGATGCAGCTGCGAATTTCGCATATTCAGCGGTGCAAGCAGATGCCCTTAATATCATGATGTTTAGAGCTGCCAAATGAGTTTTGTGCTTCATAAATATAAATGATACGAATGAATTTCCTCTTTAGATAAGGAAAATGATTTATTCGACTGGATTTAATAACCTATAGGGAGATCATCTTGATTTTATAGCAATGAGTTTTTGGAATCACTTTCATATGTACTTTGCAAAAAAGATATGAATACTGATCACATACGACTGTATTCATCAACTCAGGAAAGCTATTGTTTAGCAATGAATTCGGAAACCCTCCGCGCTATTGTGCATGCGCCAGGCGGGTTTATTTTCATCAAAATAGGGGGAAAGTGGAGAATGGAAGAGTGATGTTTACATTTTACTGAGCATAATCTAACAAAGAACTCCGGAAATGCGCTCATATGACTCATTGCCTGATACCCCTTTCCGGTGTAAAATCGTCCAAAAGTGGTAGTCTCGGAATCCGTTGTTGAACAGTATTCTGCATTTTATTGACTTTGTATTAAGTTTTATGAATTAGGATTCAAATATTGTATGAATAGATTACTTGAAAATAATGAAATATTTGAAATAATAATATTTGAAATGAATAATAATAAATACATAAATAATTATTATTTAATATACGAATAATAATAACAGCTCTAAGTATTTTCATTTTTGCCATTGTCGATCTATTACGAGAATTAAATTCGTCAATAAATCCATCTAGTGTTGTCATTAAGAGTAGAGGAAAATAACAGAGCTGATGACATTCGTCTGAGAGAACGAACATACGACCATGCTTCATTACTTCATGTATGTTTGATATAATTCACAATGTTTATGAGCACTATAAAAGAGGTCGTAATTTTATTAATTTCAAGAACAAACGTCTGAACAAGTAGACATTCTTAATAGTTCTCAACTGACACCGAATATTATCAGTTAAGAAATTCAGAAAACTAAAAACAAATGACAATCATGTTTTTAATCATGGCACTATTACTGACAGGTTGAGGGATATCTTTCGTGCATTTTTTGTATCGTTTCTTTACGAATAAATAGAAAACTGTGCAACATCCGTTTTTACGGTAATACACCAAAACATATTTTACGTCTCGAATCCTTCTCCCACTAAATAGGTAGCACATTATTTTAATTATATGTTTAAATGCGAGAATCCCGCATAAAAGCAAAAATGTAAAAATTAAGAAGACAACTAACTAATGCGAGGCACCGAATCATGAATGACAAAAGGAGGTTATATTTTAACAAAACATTTTAAAGTGTTCCAACCCGCTTTTATATTAAAGAAGAAAGATGCATGAAAATTCTTTTCTAAAAATGCGTTTCATTTAAATCTTTTACACTAAATTAAGAATCTTAAGGAGATATATAATATCTGTAACAAATAATATATTCCTTAATTTTAATGCCTCCTGTTTAGAATCCCTGCATATGTTAACTTAGGACATAAATTTAAATTTTATTTTACGTGAAGTCTTTTGGTAAAATGCTGTTGCGATAATGATTTCTATGTCGTTTCTTTACGAATAATTATTTAAAGGAAATGCATTCTTTTCAATTATGCATGACAAAAGAAAGTGTTACCGACGCAAACGATATTCTCTTTAACAAACGTAGGTTTACAATTGAATGTTTTTTATTATTAAACGCATTCTTCCTTCTTTAAGATTTTACCATTCCAGGTCGTTCTCAATTTATTTCGTGGGTTCTCTTTCGCATTAAACAAGGTTGAAAACTTTACTAAGAAATTAAAGATGTTTTATGATAAAATTCGTTCCTTTAAAATTCTATTGTTAATTCAGTTGGGTGATGCAAGTTATCTTCTTTTTTAGATAAGAAAAAATTATTTTATTCTCCTGGATTCAGTTATTTTCTTTCAATACAACTGGAAGATGCTGATTGGAGCAACTGACATTAAGACTGAATTTTTAATGTCTTTAGGGACTTTGTTACCAAGTAACTTGGCTCTTTAATTATTTTGTGCTTTATACTTTAGAAAATTTATCTGAAGGGTTTCCTAGGCATTTGTATCAGTTTCTGTGTGGTTGAAATTAACAATTCAGTTTATCTTTTTTACCGAAATTAAGTTTTATACAACGATCAGGTTTAAATATTTTAACGCTTATAAAGATATTCATTCTCAAAACACAGTTTCTAGAAATGAGGCTTTAACAGCAATAGAGACTGAAATAAACTCCTTTACAGACTGGTCGCTTTTTCTTCTAAAGGATCTGTGCATTATTAATGTAATTGTTTTCAAATAGTAGGAAATCGAATTTTATACTTAAATTTTATCTATTTTTACTTGCTTAAAAGAACTCAACTACTAAAAGGAATTTTTTCCTGCAGCAGAAGTGTCTCATCAAGGATATCTCATACCCCAGTTTTGATTGTTTAGTTTTGTATTGATTGGCCTTTGAAAAGATGAAATTTGAAACTTTCAACAACACACGAGCGACGACTGAAAATTTTGTAATTAAAAATTAAATGAAATTTTATAATTTCTCTTCAATGACTATGGAATATTTTATAGGTCATCACCATTTTTGCACAATGCGTTTTTCTTTTAAGGGTACATACAACTCTTAAACCTCGAAAAAATAGGGTAAAACTGTAAAATTCGGTACATTGTATCTCTGAAACAATACATTTCACAAACTCATTTTTTTCTAGAAATATATCTATTCTTTCTGTTATAGTACACAGATTTTTAAACCTTAATATTTGTATGTATTTCTTTGAGAGAGTAATAAATATGGATATAATTTTTTGAGAGAAAAATGAAATAGTCACCTTGAGCGCATGATTATGGATAAAATATTGATCTAAACACAATTTTGGGGGTATTTCAATAATAACAACAGTCTTTTTAAGAAATTAAACCACAATTTATTTACATATAAATTTAATTTCTATTTTATATACCAATTTAAAATAAAGTGTCAAAAATAGTTAAAGATTTAACGTTTCTATCCCCCAAAAAAATTTCTTTGGAGAGAAAATGTACAAAAATTGTTGTTCAATTTGTAGAACATAGCGTAATACATATTAAGTAAAAAAATTATGTAAAAGTATTCAATAATTCTTGAGATATTGTGCGCACAATATCAAAAAAATACATTTTGAGACTCAGAGCTTTAAAAATATGGCGCTTTTCAAAGTTTACCTTAAACAGCTGATACATTTTTCTTCATATCTTTCATAATTATTGGAATTTTTTAACGCGAATTATTTTAAATTGTTAAAAAATAACTGGTGAATAATATATATATATAAAATGTTTTCGTAATTGTAGTCGTGAAATGATTAAACACAGGCCGAGTTATTCTAAATTCTATTTTATTATGGGAGAGTCACGAAATGTACGTACATCTTCGTTTAAGTTTTATGCCAAAAGTGAACAGAAGATCCCTGCTTTCCCTCAGGTAGGGATTTAACATATAGACACGGGATCAAAGTGAAGGGAATATTGGGGGTTTTTAATAAGTTACGTAGGCGTTTCAGGGAAAAAGTCTGATGCCAAAGAGACGCCGTCATGATTTTCTGTCGGCACGTGAAAGCGATTAAATATTCTTTTAGTAATAAACATGCCAAAAAGAGAGATTTAATATACCTCCAGCGCGGGAAAAGAACGAAATTGGAGTTTAAGAACAGTGATTTTGGAATACATTAAGACTTAAAAATATACAATATCAGAATTTGAAATAAAATTAAGTGAGATTATTACATATATATATATATATATATATATATATATATATCAAAAAATCGAAAATTTTCGAAATTTAACAGTCGTATGTCCCCTTAATAACCGCGAACAAGAAAATAATTAGATTGTGAATGATAAATGTGAATATTTTAATAATGCTTGTGCTAATAATGCTAACTAATGCTTTAGCATGTTTCAAAACATTTGGTGTTGATTTTTAAACATTCGGTTCGGCGCAATACAAATGCTAACACGTCCGTCTGTGAGATTAAAAGTTAAATTTTTGCTTAGGCTTTAGAAAATCTTGTCATACTGAACTATTCGGTGATACAAAGCCAAATTTGCGTTTTTAAATCACTTTTTTTTATGTTTCCTTGCAATTTCAACTAACAAAATGTCCAGGAATTCAAGGGGGAAGTTGATGCTATTTTCCCCTTAGGTTCCTTAACAATATCAACTGTTGTAGACGAGAGCTTGAAATAATTCGACATTTTTCAAACAATATATTGGAAATAACGATCAATTTCATTGAATTGGTCTGGGACACAGTTATACAAACTTTTTCAGGTTTATAAAAAGAAATATTGAAAAAAAATTTGGAAAATCAACAATACAAGTGTAATAGGACGTATCTAATCTACCAGATTAATGTGCCCCTCACGTGCATCAAAAGAGCATTAGAGAAAAACCACGCTACCCTAGTGTGAGTGTTAGGAAGCCAGAAAGCTACTAGAGGTCCTACACCTTTCCAGCACTTTGCAGAAAAAAATATGGGTACTTCATCTCACAAATTAGAAGCACCAGACGGAAGGTTAACATGATAATGCTTTCAGGCTAGAAATAGCGTGTCGTAAAAACCGTTGCATTCAGAATGCAACGATTGATGTAATCAAGCCAGACTAAGAACAAAAAGGCCAAAAATATTATCATGCTCCGAAGTTGCTGACTAGATGTTCGAATCTTCTTTAATTATTTTATTTCTTGTATAATAGAATGAATACATCAATAATGAAGCAGCTCTTTCGAATTAATTAACACAATATAGTAAGGAAAATTCCATTTTAATTCCATAAGATTTGATTAGTTAGTCATCTAAACATAATCATTCATTCTTTATAAATTCAGAATTTAAGCTTATTTTCCACTATATATTTCAAGTAATTTTCTCACGAATATTGTAAACAGGCGAGAGACGAAATATTAAGCCGACACCCGAACTTAATCCTTAATAATATTCTCCTAGTCTCTAA
This sequence comes from Araneus ventricosus, assembly GCA_013235015.1. Taxonomy (NCBI): domain Eukaryota; kingdom Metazoa; phylum Arthropoda; class Arachnida; order Araneae; family Araneidae; genus Araneus; species Araneus ventricosus. Next base: position 1,879 of record BGPR01042400.1, on the reverse strand, counting down.
AATTGATTCTGAAATTATACCAAAAAAATTAAATTTATTTAAAAAAAGAAGCATCTGGCAACTCGAAAATGGCAGAAGACATAAAAATCGATCCATTTTTAAGTGCTCGTTTAAACAAATTTGTTTTAACAACTTTTCCCGGCGGCAAAACATTGGTTCTTGCCAGATTCCAGAGAATTAAAAAACTTAAAGATGTCATTTAAAGAACTATCTGGGAATTAAATTTAATTGCGACAGCATTTGAAAAGTTCCACGTAAAGTATGCGAATCCATTTGCATTAATTCTTGGCGTTTAAGGATTTCTTTGGATTTCAAATTAATAATAGGTTCTTTAAGTAATTGCATATATCTAAAAGCACTTGAAACTATAAATACTTATGCCTAAAAGCATATGAAATTTAAAAGAAATTGACTTTTTATGCTTTCACTCTCGAGATTCGAGTATAAAATGTTGATAAGAATATTTTGAAATTTTGAAAAATAACTGATTTTAAATGGAATCTTTTATTTCAATTTCACTAAATATAACTAAAAAAAAACCATCATGGCCTTTCGAGGCAGCTTCCATTTGTAGAAAAATTGATAAATTTAAAAATAGTGGATTTATGGCGGCATTTTTATCGATGAAAAATTTAAAAGAACAAAGGGAAGCTTTTCATTCGTAATAAAAAAAATTGATATAATATTTATTTATTATATGTAAAACCTGCAACTATGCATATTTCAAAATATATCAAACACAAAATTTCCATTTCTCAACAAAATTTCAGAAATATTAAGAATATATAACTGTATTACTATGTTCCTATGTGGGAAAAACTATATCTCTCACGTAAAAAAGTATAAATTTTCAATTTCGCATGAGATGTAACGATGACTTCTGAAGCAAATTGAAAAATCGTTTGTTATAAGCCACATGAACGAATATGAATTTTTTTCTTAGAAAAATAACTAGAATTATAAATTCGTTTACAATTTTTTGCAGGTAGTATTTTTATATTACATTTTATTATTAATGATCTTAGTTTTCTTAATGCCTTTTATATAAAACTCTCCTTTAAATATTTGATTATTTATCATTAATTATTCCCACTTAAGGGAGGACATTAAATATGGGGATCAGAACCTATGGCATAAGTAAGCAGAGTCTCGCTTCCCATTGGGATATATTAAGGTGTAAGGTCGAGTTATCCCCTGCCGATGACGGGCCCTACCTCTGTCTGAGGAATCGTCGCACGAACCGCTCGTAATGGGAGCTATTATACGGTGGCCACAGTGCCCTATTTTTGTCGTGGCAGCCGACCCATTCATGTTTAATCCGTACGTTAAGGCTGGCTGGAGTAACTCGTTTTGAGGTTATCATTAATTACGTTTTTGTCAGTGATAACCCTTATCTATTTTAAAGAAAATTGCATAAATTCTTTAGATCCACTGTTTGCTGTAAAAATAAAACGAAATTTATTTTAAGCAACGAAATTTATAGAACTATTCGAAAAATTTTGATTGAGGTTGTTTTAGGTATGAAAGAAAAAGTCGAATTATCTCTCATCAGTACCCTCTACTTTGCTTCCACAGGGAACCTTGAATTGTCTGAAGTAATCGAATTTTTCTCTTTTTTATTTTTGGGACTGATTTCATATTTTATCGATCAGGACATCTAAAACATAAGCTGTAATTAATTCGTTACTTGCAGAAGCCACACGAGTAATTTTATTTATTCTTTTATTTATTTTTTTAAAATAGCATATATACTTTTTTCACGTTCTAAAGGAGAATTTACATAATAGGTGATGAAATGACAAGAGACAAGTTTCATCAAATGTCGACGATTAAATTATAAATAGTTTTAATTTTTTTATATTTTAAATGTCGAAAATAA
>BGPR01042399.1:0-13272 GCA_013235015.1 Araneus ventricosus | reverse complement strand
TATCTCCTGTATACACATACACATATGTATGTATTTTATTAATATTTATAAAGTACATACAATTGATATATACTTATAAAAGTCAATGTTTGCGTGTGTGTGTGATGTCCAGACGAATATATAGCACTTACAGCCATGAAATTTGGCGCACAGGTAGTCGCAATGGTGACTCAATGCACCTCGAAACCAGAATTTTAAAATTTAATCTAGAAAATTTTTTATTTAATGTTTTGTGTTGTTTTGGATCATTTTTGGCACGTTTACGGCTGTAGTATCTTTTCTAATGATCGCTTGAAAACAATCAATGCACCATCGGATAGAACAAACAATTTTCTTTCTAATGAAGTTTGTTTTGAATTTCCAACATAATTTACTGAATTTTGAGAAATTTTTAAATAATAGTCACTTTTGTGATATTTTTTGATAAAGATTTCTTCAAATTCTTGCATCTCACGTTCTAACAACTCTATAATTTTAATTTTTTTTCAGCTTATAACTGGAACGTTTCGGTCGGATTTAAAACATAAACGGTTAAAATACCTTTCTCCGTTTTTTAAAAAGTTAATTGTTCCCTGATAAGTTCAATATATAGTTTAGTACTTTATAGTTTTTTACAAGCCAGCTTTCTCAGCGAGACATTCTCCTGAGCGAGTTAACTTTCCCATCATGCATTGTTACAATCTCATTCGCTGGAAATCGCGGCAGGTGACGTCATATACTATCGCGCTCTTCTCGGAGAAGATACATTTACTGAATGAATTCGATCATTATTTTCGGCAGTATCTTAAAATGCTTCTTTGTCTCGCATGTTTCGCATGCTATAATATCCCATCTTTCGCCTGCTGGTTTGTCGCATTTATTAATATTGTTTTGGATTAATGTACTCGGTACTGTTTTCCTAAATTCAATAATGCGTATCTTTTGGTTTTATTTTGTTTTCAAAACTTTTCATGTCATTGTGGGCGTTTATTTTCTTTTTCATTTTGTTCAAGTCAAGATGATAGCACGGGCAATGCCGTGCGCGTATTACTAGTAATTAATTAACTAAGTAATCAAAGATATCCAAATTATAGAAATCTGAAATATCGGAAACATTTCGACAAGTGTATCTGAACTAAAATAAACATACCTGAAACAACCTATCGTTGTATATATATATATATATATATGCATTTTATTAATTTTTTACCAAAAATCTGAGAACGAAAATAGTAAATATCAGCTTCTTCACACATTTTAAAGAAATTGGTTAAGTTATTGAATTCAAACTCAGTCTGCCAGGCTCGTTATTGCTGTAACAGAAAATTCGTTTTATTCATGCTTCTCGATATTACAAAAAGGGGAATCTGGTTTCCTCTTCCAGTTTCAATCAGGTGCTTCTATTTCTGGATCGACTTCTTTGTAAAAATGTTACATTTTTAAGTCGATCAAGATAGAAAAATGTTTAAATTCCGGCTTTGAAAAATAAAACTCCGAAGAATTGATTGTAACGTGCTTTCGAGAAGTCTTCACGAGGAAAAATATGTTGCGATGTACTTAAGATTAGATTTATTTTCTTCTTTCTTCTAAAATCAGAAAAAAAGAAGAAAGCAAATTCTTCTCCAAATTCAAATTTGCTGATCGGCTCTTGGAAGAATTTTGTGAATACTCATTTTGGAACAAGCTTCGAGTTTATTTTATTCGCTTTATAAAGCAACGTGTTTTGCAAAGCTTCATGATAAAAAAAAAATGAAGAAAAATTATGAAGACAAGTTAAGTTAAACTTCTAGATGAATAGTCTCTACATATTTACCTCTACTTCAGAAGGATGTATGTAGTTTTAATGTCTGAGTCATTTCATTCAGGTTTTAAAAAATTGATCAGTAAATAAGGCGCGCTAATTGAATTTGATTGAATCAAAGGTGCAATATCAAAAATTGGATATTCCGGAGTTCCAGTCAATACACAGTGTTTCAGAAGTTGTGAAACATTAGAGGTTTCTTGTTTAAATATAATATGTATTTAATACTGACATTTATGCAATAATTTTGGCGTGGGCATTGTTTTTTGAAGAAATTCGTTCTTGTAAGTATTAAAAGTCTTTTATTGTAGATTATTGTAGACATGAAATGATTTTACAGGGAAATGGTATTGCATACTTATTATTAAATTATATTAAAACAAATTTTAGCAGTTTACAGTCTATGGTCGTTTTAGAAATTGGGTGTGAAGCTTTTTGAATTATCCACGGATGTCTAATAATAAGGGGAAAGTGTCAAACTAGTGACGCAACGTTTTAAAACTTCAAAATGGGGAATACCCTTATTTTTGAATGCAATAGATAAGGAATATCTGTATTCTCCAGACATATAGATATAGAAACAGAAATATAGAATAGAGATATAAGAATAGAGACAGAAATATAGATATTCAATGGAAATATAAGAATGTCTATATTTTCCAGAGGCTTACAAAGCTCATTGAGAATTGGCGACCAAGCTATGGCAGTGAATATTTCTGTTGTCCAGATCTTAAAGGCAAGGTTGAGAAAGGATTTAAGATATACATATATAATTATTACTGTATGAATATATTTCCTTGATACTTCCTAACATTTTTAAACTCAGAATATATTTATTATCCAGATAAAGCGAGAAAAATACATTTCAGAAATAATGGCTTAAAAGTAGTGATCGGATTTTAGCTAAACATATAAACCATGAATAGGAATAAAAGAGCTCTCAATCCTAGATTTAAATAAAATGCTTGCATAAAGATTTCCCAGGCAAATGATTATAAGTTTGTTAAATCGCCTTTTAATGTAAGGATTTTATTAAATATATTGTAACGAAGTGGTTTCTTTCTAATATTTCAAAGTATGTCTTCAATCGTTTAAAAGGAAGAACTTATATTTTTCATAGCAAGGGATTTAAAAACTAAATTTCTCTAAATAATTATAAATTTAACTGATACTCCGACCTTTGTAATTTTAAATGTAATAAGTAATAATAATTAATAAGCGACTGTTTTATGACTTTAAAAGACAGTATACAGTTTAACCAATTCACATTTCAGATAAAACGATACTAAAATACATTTACATTTTAGTCCTTAGTTTTATGCGAAATTTAGAATTAAAGATAGAAATGTAAATTTCTACCTTGAGAAGAAAAGAAGGTAGAAGTTTTCGATTAGATCCATTGTATTCTACAGAACTTATTTTTACTGCCACAGAAAGTTCTACTTGCTTTAAACATAATTTTAAAAAATAGCTTCTACAGGATATTAAATTGTTTGCAAAGGGAACAATCATATAAAGATGTGTTTTCTGATTTCGAATTGAGTTCTGACAAACTGAATCCTGAGGAATCAAATCTTCAGCCAGCGTCCTGAACTGTAATCAGTTCAACAGGAGAGGAACTATTTTTGTCATTCTTCGAAAGGTTACAGAAATCTTTCCTCAGAAAGAAAAAGCAACTTAAGTATGTACTTTTAAATGGATATTTCCTAGTAGTGCCATCTTTAATGTTATAAATGCTCATGTTTTCGTAATTATTTTTAAGTGGATGACTTGACGTATATCAAATTTTTTTTTGTTTTGAACAAAAGAAAAGAATGTTAAAAAAGGTTCTTAGAAAAATATATTTCGAGCCTACATTGAAACTTACTTTTAGAAATAAAAGTTCACTAATTCATTTGAACGGTGAATTGAAAAAAATAAATTCCAATAGCTACTTGAAATTTTTAAGACATTTTTATGGCTCAGATAATTGTTCAGATCGTTTTTCCGTATGTAAAAACATGTTTAATCTGTATTACGATCTGATCAATCCTTACATTCCAGGTGTTCACTTTTAGTTTCAAATTTTACTCATATATGAGTAGTTCAATACTGTTTTTTGATTTTCATTAATTATTTCAATTTTAAAAAATTTACTTCAGGTAAAATAGATTTGAAATATGCTCGTTTATTTTGGTATAATTTTGAATCGAGCAAATACTTTTAGCGAGTTCATTTTGAAGAAAGCAAATGATTTTAAAAGGTTTTTGTTGTCCATGCCTTCACAATAATTACAAATAATACATAATATATTCATTTAAGCATTTTTTTGCTGTTGTTCTTGTTCTTAGAAAATAAATATGGCGAGCCTACATTTAAACCTCCTTTTGAAAACGAAATTTCATCCATTCATTTGAACGACGAAACGAAATACAAATTCCAATAGCTACATAAAAATGTCTCGAATAATTGTTCATGTCACCCTTCAGTATCCACGTCGCCGTGGACCATCTCATCGAAATGAGAAAGAAAGAAGAAGAAAGCGTAGAAATATAAAGGAAAAAAATCGAAAGAATCCTATCATTGAAATGGAAAATCGAGGCGCATAAATTTATCAAGCCTTTCTTTTCGTCTTCCACTCTAATTCTTTCCGTGTACGCCTTCAATCCTCTGTTTCTTCAAGCATTGAAAAATAAAATTCTCCCCATAATAATCTTACCAGGAATCCCCAAGCCTTCTTCTTTCAACCTGTCTGCAGCATCTGTCTGAGGGTTCGCTAAGCTCCTTTCCTGGGACGCTTTATTTGTTTGCTTTCGAAATGAAGAACCCTATTTTTGAGGTGCGGGTCACAAAACACACGCACACAACACATTCTGGCATGTGTGATGCTTTTCTATACACACAAGAACCTATTTTATTTACGTGCCTATTCGTGCACGCGGAGGGTTATCAACGGGGAAATATAGCTTTCAACTGAGATAAGATTTAAATGAAATAGCGTTGTAAAAGTTTTGGACGGAATTTCTTACTTAGAAAGAATCAATGCAAGACCACGATGAGAGGCGATTTGAATATTTTTCCCAATTTAAAATTATATTAGGCTTTTGCTTAAATAGGGCGAGAAATACCATAGGGAATTTTTTTAATAAATATATCCCAAGTTGTATTTAAAGAAATGGATCCAAATAAAATTATTTCGATTAAATCATTCTGGTTTTATTTGGAATTGAAACTTATCTTTATATTATATGTAAGGTTTCTAATGTTCGGGGTTAAAATTCTTCCAGTTATACAACTAGGAAATTTCTGGAAAATGATCATTTTTCCAATATCATTATTTTAGAACATTATTTATTTTGATTATTAGAAATGACTTTAGCGAAAATGGTGCTGGTATCAAGACATACTTACACAACAGAAAGAAAGGAAAGATGAAATGATGCACACTAATTATGTGCCTGTGATGAATTTACTAGTACAAAAATCTAAATTACTCTATTTTGAGGTTGAGGGTCACAAAGCATACTCAAGCTATACTTTATGACATGTTTGATACTTTTCTATACATGCTGAACGTATTTTATTTACGTGCTTGTTCCTGCACGTGGAGGGTTGTCAACGGGAAAATATAGCTTTCAACTAAGATAAAATTTAAATGAAAAAGCTTTGTAAAAGTTTTGGACCGAATTTCTTACTTAGAATCAATGCAAGACCGAGTAAGGAAGAATTTGAATATTTTTCCCAATTTAAAATTATTTTAGAAGTGCTTGAATAGAGCGGGAATTATCATGGGAGAAACAGAACAATATAAAATTATTTCAGTTTAATTATGTGGGTTTTATCCAATAATAAAATTTATTTATTTGTTATATGTAGGCTTATTTATATTTCTAATGTTGAAACATAGTAAGCTTGCAGTTATGCAACTAAGAAAAATATGAAAAATAATTATTGTTTGGAAATTTAAAAATTTTAATCATTAGGAAAAATTTTGAATGAATTATACCGGAATCTAAAGAGAGATCAACAGTTAAAGAGACATAAGGTAGGTGAGCCAAAGGTGGCCAGTATTCCTAAGATAGCCCACCTCCAAAAGTAAAATTAATTTAATTTTTAATCACAACATGGTGCTACTGCATTGTAAATCATGTATCTGCATTTCACGTGGATGAATTTGAAGAGATCATCTTGATCGGCCGCCATGTTATGCAGTGATTTCACTTTTGAGGAGTAGTCGTTCTAATTTCCAGGTAAGAAGATATTTTAATTTACATGTATTTAAATTCTTAGACCTTTGAGTTATGATACATTTTCTGAAAGTTTATTTGTTTCTCTTTAACCACATTTACTTCAATTCTAACAAATTTATCATATTAATAGTTTTAAGTAGTGGAAATTGCGACCATATGCACGTTCCCAAGGTGGCCCGGGTGTCGGGCCACCTTAGGAAACAAATATGGAAATCAATGTAATAAGGGTAATTTTCAAAATTTCTACTTAAATATCTGAAAAAAACTTATTGCCATTTATTGTTAAATTTATAACAATAAAAGTTATATTTTTTTTGTTTAATTATTGAATGGTGGTTATAGTTTTATTTGCATATCAGAAAAATCTCACGAAATCTAAAAGAAACTTTTGTTAATTCTTGGCCTAGTTACTGTTATAAGTATAAACATAAAGTATTGAACATTGTAATACACTTCTAGAAGTAAAAATGGTTTCCCGAGTATTTTTTTCACATTTTAAAAGTGATTTCAATATATGGGCCACCTTTGAAACACTATGCGCCAAAGGTGGCCACCACCTACAAATTTGAAGTTGTATTATAAAAATAATTAAATGTTATATTACAAAGAAAAGTATACTTGATATGTGTTAGAGATAAGTGTAAAATTTTACAAAAATAAATTACTCACACACACCTAACCTGAAAATTTTGAAGAACTTCTCAAAGCTTAACTATGGCCACCTTTGGCACACCTACCTTAAGTAGATTTCGAATCTATACAGTTATCAAATTAATAAAGAGGTAATTAGCTTTCTAAAATCGTTATTTTTTGAACATCATAGATTTTAGAATTATTACGAATAACTGTTGAGCGAATAGTACCGGAATAAAAAATTGATATCCGCAAAACTCAAGCAGAAAAGGAAAATTGAAACGATTCAAAATTTTTATGTACATCAGATGAATTTATTTAAATAAAATAACGCTGCATTTTTAGAGCGAGAGTCGTAAATCATACTCACATAACACATTTTCTCAAGCACATGATGCTTTTCTATGCACACAAAACTTATTTACGTGCCTATTCGTGCACGCAGAGGGTTATAAACGGGGAAATATACCTTTCAACTGAGATAAGATTTAAATAGCGTTGTATACGTTTTGGACAGAGTTCTTGTTTAGAAAGAATCAATGAAAGATTTGAATATTTTTCTAAATTTAAATTTACTTTAGAAATGTTTGAATAGTGCGAGAAATATCATGGAAAAAGTTGTTTAATAAATATATACCGAGTTGCACTTAAAAGAAGCAGATCCAGATAAAATTATTACGGTTTAATCATGATGCTTTTATTCGGATTTGAAACTTATCTATCCGTTACATGTAAAATTTTCAATGTTCAGGGATAAAAATCTTGAACATACAACTCGGGAATACTTGAAAAATAATAATTTTTTTCTCAATATCATTATTTTGGAGCATTATTGATTTTCATTATTAGATATAACATTTGAGAAAATGGCACTTGTATCAAGAGATCCCCGCACAACAGAAGAAAAGGAAAATTGAATTGATTCAAAATAATCATGTTCATGGGATGAATTTACAAGCACAAAATTCTAAATTACTCTGTTTTTGGGGTGAGGGTCTCAAAACGCTCGCATATAACACACTCCGGCATCTGTGATGCTTTTTATGTACCTATCCATATATGCTGAGTGTTATCTACGGGGAAATATCTTTCAAATGAAAAATGATTTAAATAAAACAGTGTAGTAAAAGATTTGGTTGGGAATTTATTTAAAAAGAATCAATGCAAGACCGAATAAGATATTTGCATATTTTCTCAATTTAAAATCAGTTTAGAAATACTCAAATTTTCCGGAAAATATCATGGAAAAAATTGTTTCCCATGTATATTTTCCAAGTTGTATTTAAAAAAAAACAAATCCAAGTAAAATTGTTTCAGTTTAATCATTCTGGTTTTAATCAGAACTGTGATTTATATACCTGTTACAAGTAAGCTTAAGTATGTTTCTAATATTCTGACACAAAAAAACCTTGCAGTTATAGAAGTAAGAAATTCATGGAAAGTATTTATTTTTTCTCAAAATCTATAATTGGGACATAATGGATTTTGCGCATTAAGAATAATTTTTGATAGCAGGGTACCGGAATCAAAAGAGTGGACCCCTCAAAACTAAAGAAGTGGAAAATTGAAATAATCCAAAATTCTACGTACATGTGATAAATTTATTTGAAAAAAAGTTGAAGGAATTGTATTTCTGAAGCACGGGTCGCAAAATTTATACACACAACACATCTCGGCACATGTGATGATTTTCTATGTTCACCGAATCTATTTTATTTAGGAGCCTATTCATGTGATCTCTGTGTTATCAACGGGGAAAGCAGCTTTCAGTTTAGACGAGATTTAAATGAAATAGCATGGTAAAAGCTTTGGATTGAATTTTTATTTAGAAAGAATCAAAGCAAGACAGTTTAATATATTTTAAATACTTCCCTTATTTTAAGTTAAATTAAGAATGCTTGGACAATGCGAGAAATATCATGGGAAAGGTTGTTTAATAAATTTATTCCAAGTTTAATTCAAAAGAAGCAGATTCAAATAAAATTATTTCAGTTTAGTCGCGATGATTTTAATTAAAATTAAAATTCATCTACCTGTTATCATTTCAAGAATAGAAAAATTTAAGGATAAGTAAATATTTTTCCCTCGAATTGTTATTTTTGGAACATGATGGATTTTGATCATTAGGAATAATTTTTGAACATCTGAAGAAGGAAAAGGAAATTTAAATGATGCAAAATTATTTTTACCTGTGATGAATTTATTTAAATAATACGTTAAGGAACTCTATTTCTGGACTGAGAGATGCCAAACACATGCACGTAACACATACATGCACGTGTTTTTTATACGCTCCAAACCTATTTTATTTCCTTCTTAGTAGCTCACGTTAATTTTTAAAAGAATATAATTATCGAATATAATAAGTCTGATCTAACTAATTACTTGCAGCAGAAATAAATGAGATGTTATTAGTAATAAAAGATTGATTCAATAAATATGTGCCAATATTCATTGAAAAACTGGAAAATTAAATAAAATTATTTCAGTTTAATTGTGTTTGATCTTTCTAATTATCGGTGACACAGAAAATCTCAGTTATATAAATAGAAAAACTGTGTGTTAGTCACAGGATTTGCAGTATTGAAACCTAACAATAATCATGACATTTAGTTGCAATAGCTTTCCATTGTCCATTAGTGGCCAATGAAAATGCACCATCCTAGATTTTGTCATATTTTATTTACTAGGTTGAAGCAATCACTTAAAGAATGATGTATTAACAAAACACGATGATGATTTCATAATTGCTTTCCCATTGCAATCAGATCAAAATTTCCTTCTTGAAGTTTAATTTAGTTTAGTTAACGTTTAGTTTTATTAACGTCCTGTTTCGAAGCAACGTGAGGGTTACTTAAGGATGGACCCCAAAATTTTGAACTGCGGTTAGTTGAGAAGGACGACACCTGAGCTGGCAATCTCTTCTCCAATCTTCCGCGCCACACTAGCGGAAGGACGTTTGGCCTCCCACGTATGATTTAGCGTGCAACAGGCCCCATACACGATGGAACTTCAGTGGAACCGGGTTTCGAACCTGGAACCCTCCAGCCGCTAAGCCGGGACCTTACCAGGAGGCAACCACGACCACTTTCCTTCTTGAAAAGAAGAAAAGACGCTATCATTTGCCCAATTTAAATTTATAATGTCGTATTCATGCAAAATGTTAAATGGTGAGATTTCATTGGGTACTACTGTATTTTGGAATTTTAAATAATTAATATCAAACCCCTTTAGTGTTACTTATATATGTGTAAGACAAAACGTGGCAGAAACATTCAGAATATTCCTTATCAAGTTCTTGATTACCAAGAAAATGGATGCTCTTGCTTACAGAGTATTATGCAATCGAAATGCGTCGGTGGCAGCAAGGTAATTCGAAATTAGAAGAGATAATTATCTTGCGATTAATGAACCGAAAAATCAGAGTTTCAATTACATGGCAAACTTACTATTCAACAGGAATATTTCAAAGCACCCGTTATCAACGTATTAGAAATATAAAGATTAAATTATTACGCTTAGATTAGAAATAATTTATTTCACGCATACCAAATTTTTCTTTCAATAGACCTTTTTCTAAACATCAGTTATGAACCAATCAGAAATATAACGATCAAATTACTACGTTTCAATAAGAAGTAATTTATAAAATGTATTAACCTACTTTTAAGGTGGCATTTTATCTTTTAATTGTGAGAAAGAATCCTTTGTTAATTTGGTCTCAATAATTTTTCTGGAATTTGTCTTTTATTCATGTCTTTGTGCGCCTTTCTCTTAGTTTGACGCCCCTTTAAGATGGTGCACTCCGCAAGCTGGTTTAAGTAATTACCTTTGAAGTGTATTACTTTTGAAACAGCAATTTTGATCATTAGAATTAATCTATGAGATAATAACAATTAGTTTAGTTTAGTTATAGTTTATTCCCATGTTTGAAGAAACACGAGAGCTATTTTGGGGATGGACCCCAAAATTTTGAACTGCGGTCAGTTGAAGAGGATGACACCTGAACAGGCACCCCTCTCTCGAAACTTCCGCATCACACCAGTGGGAGAACATTGGGCAATGGAAGTCAAATTTAAATTGCACCAGTGCCACATACAAGACGAATCTATGATGTAATCGGGTTCAAGCTTGGAACCCTCCAGTTCCGAAGCCGAGACCAGATCGCCGCGGCCCGAGCTAATATTAACAGAATTTAGAAAATGTTACTTACACAGCTAAGAAAATAAAATGAATTTCGAAATAATGCAGAATTTTCATAAAGAACTGATAAATTCACTTGAATAAAAATTTAAAATTTCGGAATAGTTATTGAGTAGACATCTTTTTCACAAAATCTTTGATAAACCTTTTGGAGAGACAAATAAAAATGGAATGCAACATTTCTTATATTTCAAGTGATGAATTAAATCATTAGAATGGAATAAAACATAAAAAATTCCTTTTCTTTTTACAACCTGAGATATATATCACGAATACAGATACTAACTATTAAATTCTGTACCTAATTCTGTAGTTTGTATTTGTAACGACGGTATGTCCCAATCGTCCTGTGCAATGTAACCAATATCTCCCATTAGTCTTGTAAAGATAATGAAAAAAGCATTAAGTGTATACACATGCAGTATATCAGTTTCTAAACCATCGCTGTCGATATCGCTATAAATCCCACATTTCTCCCCTTGTTTCACGGGTATACTGTAGACTGCACAGTTGTTTCTGTCACTGTCAGCAAATAGTTGTGTTTCAGAACATGAACTTCTATCACTGATCTAATTTGCAATTTCGTCTGTATTTTGTTTCTGAAATGAGTAAAAGCTTTTGAAATTTATAATAGTTCTATATAATAGTTAATAATAATAATATCTATATAATAGTTAATCTTTATATCTTAAGATGTAAGAATTTTTTTCCATTATGAAAGACGGACTGGATATATATGTCCGAATTCTTTTTATATTCAAGAAGCTAAGTAATCTGGCTTGGCAAAATAAAAATAATAAAAAAAGCAATAATAAATTTAACGAAAAAAGTTTTTGAAAAAGCGTTTTTATTAATCTACCGAAAAGTAGAATTATTTTTATTTTAAATATTTTCTCATTTATATTCTTGAATTTATGATACATTATTATAAATATCATGGGATTTTGAAATCAATTTTTCTCAAATTCACTACCAGGTGGCGCCACTCATATGGTATAAAAAATTTGTTAAATTTCTCAATCAGTTGATAATTAAGTTCTGAAAATATTAAAATAGTGTATGGGCATCGAAAGCACACAAGTTCACAAAAATTTCTAGCACAGTAAGAAGTGAGTAAAAATAGATCGCAAAATTCAATCTTTACAAACAATAAAACAAGTCAAATTAAATTAAAATGTATAATAAAATATAAACTGAACAACCAACTTACCGGTTTATTTTGTCTATATTTCGTGACTACTGCTTGAAAAACAATCTACAAATGATGTAACCATGCAGGCATTTGACACTTCACCGACTTTCTGAAATGAAAACGTACTAGACGACGTTTCTTAAATTAAAAAAGGCCATTCGCAATGAAGCGAACTGCAAGTAGTTAGTATCTAAGTTTTAACTTGTCTAGGAAATATGTGTCCCAACGGTTTGAAAGGCACATGCCTGTAAAGAATTTAAAATTCGACAATGTTTCAAACTGCTAGCTGAGTGCACAGCAATTGTTATGCATGTTAACTCTATGAGTTTTTGTTAATTACCACGTATTTGGTTCAATGTAGCCCTATCTGACTTTTTATTCCTAAATACCCAAGCTCACTCACTAATTCTGTGACTTTGTGTTAGTCTTGATGTCGCTTTAATCAGGAGGATTATTTCTAACCAAATCTTTAAAAGGCGAATGTTATGTTGGCCAACCATGACTGACTCAATTGATTTATATTTTATAGTACTGGCTAAAAGAGTTTGGAAACTGAATCATATGAACCGAATCATCCAAAGTGTTGAAATTATGATTTGTGATTTATATGACATCATTTAGCATTTTCTCACTAGTTTTAATTTTAGTAAAAACAGTTTAATAAAATATAAACTAGTCTTCTTGAATACAACAAAATTTAAATCTCCCCGAAAAACTAGTTATTTCAATATTTATTCAAGTATTAATGAGTTACACGATTTTTTATAGTTTTTCTAATATTGATGCCTACGTCTTTTAAACTTCAAACAAACAAAATTAATTGATATAATGCTTCGCAAAAAAACATTTATAATCGTCATCGTAAAATCTTTTGGAAATCGTCACTGTTACAATATACCAAATGTCTTATGTCAAATTTGTCAAAACATTTTATTGATGCAAAACACTTATATAAGGTGGCTACATCTGCTCGCAAAATGTTGTATGTTGTCGCAAAATGCTATGTGTTGCTAGTTGCTCCAGTTATTATGACAAAATTTCCTATGTTTTGCTGTGTATAGTTTTTGAAATACCGCATTTTGATAAAACAGCAAACATTTTGAAGATTGAACAAAAGCATGTGTGCTTGGATTCAAAAAGAGATACGACATCGAGAACTTCGATCAGAAAATATGTAAGTACCATACGGGTCAATGTTATTAATAACACTCTGTGGAAGAATTTCAGCTGAGCAA
>BGPR01042398.1:0-13273 GCA_013235015.1 Araneus ventricosus | reverse complement strand
TTGTTAAAGGTGGAAACAAAAGAAAATAAGCGATTAAAAGGTACTGAATTTGTTCTCCGATGAATACTTGCTATTTAATAGCTATACCAATTGAATAGTTGATTATTACGAAGTGCAATTTTTAGCTATCCTTATACGTTAAAACAGAAATTATTACAAAACTGGTTTCTTTTCTTTGGCATTAAACTAATCCTATGGTAGAAACGGAAGAAAATGTAAAATCAAAATAAAATAAGTTATGCAGATGTCTTATTAATCCCAGTCATTTCTCTGCAGCTAATCCCAAGCCCTTAACATTATCAATAAAACTTCTTTGTAGATGAATGGTTTGGGGGGGACATATGATAGTAGGGGATACGCAGCAAAAGAATAATCAAGGTATACGCGAGGAAAATGATTGCAGGAATCATCCCTATAGTCAGGGGTGGCGCCAGAGAGGACTAGGGGCCAGGAGGCACCTGTCAGAAGGGAGAAAATTGCATTACCAGAATTGTTCAGCTGTAGTTGATAAATAATAATCTGAAATTTAAGACCACTTTCATTAAATTCGTCCCCTGTCGGGTGAAACTCTATACATTCTGCCTGTAACATAGATGAATTTAGATAAGTCTCAAGATGTTGAAACTTTTTAAATTCCTTTAAGGTAATTATTGAAAAAGGACTTTAAAAAGTCGCAAAAAAAATTGGAAATATCGATAATCGCAAAAATGATGTCATTTATCTGAGCTTTGGAATTGAACATCATGAAAAATCTAAATTGTTTATTAAAGAGCAACTTAGACTTTACAGAACGAAATCCAAGTCTCACAGAAACAGAAATTTCAATAAGTGTACAGAAAGATTCCTCCCCAACTCAGCATAACCTCCGTAAAGACCTCCTAAGACTGCGTGATATTTATAAAACAATTTATGGCTTCCAGGGGTCCCAGGCGGTTCTCTACTGACCCTCAAGGAAATTAAAACCATTTTACTTCCTCAATTTCCGATATATGTCGCGCTACAAATATGAAACATGGACACTATTCGTTGAATTGTGGAGTCAGAGTTTGGAGAATGATGACAACTCAGTTATTTCTCGCCATCTGGTCCAGCATTTAAAATCACGGTATGTGATCCCAAACTGCCAGAACGTCGTATAACCCAAAAGCGATGATATTCTAATGTAAAAGCAACTATATAACGAGTAGACAAAGAGTAAGTTGGAAATCTAGCACATTGACGTTCCTTTATCTTGAGAATTTCGTTATTTCTAGAGTCACTGCTAGTTATGGCAGAAAATATTCTCGTTAGTGTCTGGTGGAAGTTTGGAGAATGGTTCATTTAAAATGGAATGTTAAAATTACACGAAATCCGTTCCAAAACCGCCCTCGACAGCTTAAAAACTGGACTTCAATCTTATATAAAACAACAGCATAACACAGAGTAGACGCAGTAATTTCGAGGAAACTAAAGTATTATTACACTGATAATCTTTATCTTGTAATTTCAAGTTATTCTATGGTGAACTTCAGGAAAATATTATCAAGACAGATTTCAACGATTCATTGTTAGGTTACATGGCAACAAAAGTGTAAATATAATAATTCGCTTCTTTTGGCTAAAATTTTAAATATATTAATCAATTTTGAGAGATTCTAAAGTATTGCGCTGAGAATTAGATAAGATTAATGTGATGTATCAAACAAGTAGAAATGTAGAATTAAAATAAAGCTCGGTTATGATGCTTTTCATAAATGTCATAGGTTCTGCTTTTCTTTATAAATATATACAAAATAGAGAGGTGTACTTATTCTCCTACAGTTTTAATGATTCATTCAGAGTACACAAAAAGTAAGAACTAAATAATTCTAGCATGGTGATATGTTTAAATTTTTAAACACAATACAGAGCCAATATTACATATTAAAATGAGGGAAATGCTAAATATATTTTTTTTATTTTCTAGCAAATGAAAAAAGATTCTGAAATATTTACTGTATTTAAAATATGGAAATTTAAAATTATATTTGATAATTTTAGTTTTTGATTCCGCGTTCACCCAACTGGTCCTTCGCATACACCCAGGGGTACGCGTACCACAGGTTGGGAATCTCTGCTGTACTATATCTTCATCTAAAATTCCTAAAGATTAGCACTGATAAGCCCCGACATTTTCATTAATTTTTATTTTTTAATATTATCTACATATGCCACTGAAGAATTTTCGCTTTTCTCTTCAATGACGCAAATATATATATATATATATATATATATATATATATATATATATATCAGAGTCGAAAAAACGTGTTGGGAGATAAAAGTAACTCCCAGAGGTGAATTAATAAATATTTAGTCGACAATGAATTCGAAAATTTTATTCAAAAATCATGGAATTTAAGTGGGCGGGTAGACAATCTAAAATATATTGGACCATTTGAAGAAGCAAACACTGAATAGCATCAATAATATTTAAAATCAATTTCTATGTTTATTTCTGATTTAGTAGTTGACATAAATACATAAAAAACGCGAACATTTTGGAACAGTGCAGAACGATATTTGAAAGTTTAAAGACAGATTGTTCAGTGACAACCTTTCAAGCTCATTTTTCAGTACATCTGCAAGGTCGAAAAAATTAGGGAAGCTTACCACAAATAGTTTTTTTATAAATATCAAATAATATAAAACATAATTCACCCGATGGGAAACGTTACCGTTATCCATTACGCTTAAAAGTTAGTTATTGAAATATCTTAGGAATATTTCCATGGAGAGCCTTTTAGAGATTGAATTATCGTATTTTTTCGTGAAAACTGCAGCAATTTTAATCTTAAAAATAAGTTTATTTTGAGATTTGATAGTATTCATATAACATTTATATTATATAATAACGAATTTTTTTCACTTTTTAACTGTCTTGAAAGGCATTTGAACTTATCACCGAAAGTATATTTTATTAGGCGATTGTATTAATTTGAGTTATGAGCGTACTTTGATGAACGTTCTAATAATCTCTTATATATGCATTTCGCCAACGAAATCGTTCTCAGACAGCTTTTTTTTCAGCGGTTCCCTGCTTTTTTTAATTTGTGCTGATTCATCCACACGGGGATAGTGATGATTTAATAGCAATTCCAGAATTAATTTATTTCTTCATTTTCAGTGTATTTTTAATGGGAGTTCAAAGCTTTCCTTTTTTACTTTCTCGTATACGAAGTATACAAAGAGAAAGTATTGTAATCGTCAAAAAATTCGAACTCGAGATTTTGACGAATCTCCACGTTTTAGACCTCCCCGAGTCCGAAAAACACAATTTTGCAATTATGTCTGTCTGTGAACACGATAACTCGAAAACTATTAGAGCTGCGGATGAAATTTTGTACTTGAATTGTATAGAAACAAAAATTGGCAGAGGATCTACAACTAATGTTAGCAGACCTCTCACCAATTTTTGTTAATCTTAGTCATAGCGTTTAGGAGTTATTGTGTTAAAAAGTATGCTATTATACAGACCAACAAACAGTCAACCCTTTGATTGATTTGATCCAAAATTTGATACGGACCTACATTTCTGATGATAAAACTGTGTACCAAATTTTATCCATCTAGCTATTTAAGTTTTAGACTTATCGTGTTCACATGAACACGGACAGACAGACATCCCGTGGACGGATTTGCACAAAATTTGAATAGAAACTTACAAATTATGTGTAAAGATCAAATACCAAATTTCATCCCTCTTGGTCTAACCGTTTTTGAGTTATCGTGTTCACAGACAGACATGATACCAAAATTGTGTTTTTCGGACTCGGGGAGGTCTAAAACGTGGAGATTCATCAAAATCTCGAGTTCGAATTTTTTGACGATTGCAATACTTTCTCCTTATATACTTTGTAAACGAAACAGTAAAAAAGTTTGTTTGCAAGTAAAGAATGGAATAAGGATATTAATTTTAATTTTTTTTATAAATGCTTTTACTGAACATTGTAGCAGTAAAACAGTTAGTAGTTTTCTTTTATAATTTTGAATTTAATTATATAATTAAAATATGTTTCTTAACTGTTTCTACTTATTTCATGATTGATAATATTTAATGATATCAATTCAGATATGTGTCACGTTGTTAGCGAATCCTATGAAAATAAAATTATCAGCTTCGGGTTGTACTTTCAAGGAATTCAATTGAATGAAAAGACAGCATTAAAATGATTTGGAATTTAATTTGCTTTTATGTCGTAAATTATTTTTTTTTGTCAGAGTTAAATATTGTTGCATATTTAAGTCCTTTTTTTTACTTTCATTTATATTACAAGAGTTTGAGAGGTATGTAGAACAGAAATACGTTTTAGATTGAAAAAATAAAACAATAATATTTTGAATTTTAGAGAGTCATGGTTCTAACTTTTCAGAGATTATTCACGTCTCGCCTTCCTGGCCTATCACCTATGCATCCTATTTAATTCGTTAGGAAAAACAGTGATATATATTATGTATGCTAATCCAGAATGAAAACGACACTCTTCTATTTCTTATTGGTGTTATTGACAATGTATGAAACGCCGGCATTCTATAGAATACCTAAGCATTTTATAGAACGCCGGGCATTTTTAGACAAAATATGAAATTATTGTATACTTTCCATAGGCATTGTATATAATATCTAGCCATTCTATAGAATGACAAATGCTATTTAGGCAAAGTATGAAAAAAGATAATAAGGCTATTATTTACAAGACGTGAATTTCTCAAAAATGCATATGTTATTTTGAAAAAATAAGAGTGCCATAAAAAATCTTTTATTCAAAATACGTAAAGTAAATTGAAAGTTATACATATCGAAGTTTTTGTCTTTTTGTTAAAGAAAACAAAATAAAATGTGAACCTACATGTTACATCAAGGAAGGAAATAATTTTATTTTGATTTGCACTTAATTTTATTTCTTATAAAATCGAATGGACGATGTCTTTCATTCTTTGCCGCTTTGTCATTTGGGTTTCAATAGAATGCCTAGGAAACGTGCGAAATGTTAATCGCTACGTGCCTTCCAGTTTTTTGCATTCTATAGAATGCCGGCTTTCATATATTGCCGGTAACATGTGGATTGATTTGAACTTCCAATTTTCTTTAAAGTATTTTCTGTAAAGCATGGTTCTATCAAGGCATAATTGCGAATCTTTTTATGTTAGTAAATAATATACGTATAAAAAATTAAATTAAATTTAACTACGATAAAAAAAATCTTCACATGGTGTCATGAAAACTTAAATTCAGCAACAAAATCTCATTAGAAACTTGATATTGTTATTTTTTGTTAACTATATATTTTAATTTTATTGTTCATACAAATTAAGTATATAAAATCCAAGCATACTGCCTGACGAAAGAAAAATGATAATTTATATGTAAGAATGTTTTAAATCACTTATTTTTACTTTAATAATTATATCTTATGATTATAATTACGGCTATTGTAAAATTCAAAATTGATGATTGAATTGCAGTGTATTTTGTTAACTTAAAAAAAGGAAAATTAAATTAATTTTAGCAAAAAAAATAATAATTTTAGACTCAATTTTTAAAATGCATATTTCACAGTTCGAATTGCAGGCTCAAAAATATTATTTTGATAAATATAATTCTAAAAATGGCTTTTTACGAAAAAAAAAGTAACCGAACCTGCCGTAAAGCATCCTACTATTATTTTGTTTGCGATAAGGAAACACGTTTAACGGTTTGTAACAGGAGCTTATTCACCCACCCCTCTTTGCTTATTCACGAGTAAACGAAATTACCCATATACGATTACAACTTCGTAGTAATACGCATGCGCTCTGATGATATCGTCAACGTTATGTACAGAGAAAATTTTCCAAGATTCAGTCAGAGCGCATGCGTACAACGTTTTTTCAACTCTGAGAAGGCAATGCAGGGTAACAAGATACGTAGGCAAATCGCTTTCGCCGAGTTGCGATCAGCGACACCTAGTGTTGGAAGTCGCCGTAAAAAACTTTTAGACGACCACGTTAAGAACGTGGATTACATTCGATAGAAAATCCAATTTCATCGTAAATCTTCCTGACACCATGTCATTGCTGGTATATGTTGAGTGCTCTTCAGAACACTACCAAGCAAGAAGCATAATCAGTTCCATTCAATTTTAGTTTATTTCATGATACGAGAAGACACATCAGCAACACAAGTACGTCAACTATACAACAGGAATACTATATACAATGCACAGTTAAAACCACAGTTAACACGATACACACAACTTCAGTTACAATTACAGTTATTATGACATAAATGTAAAGAGGAATAAATAAATTTCAAAATTATTTTGAAACCTTTCAAACATATTATTATAATTACTTTAAAACCTTATTGCCTTAATTTATTAAATTAGCAAACTTGGGTATAAGAGCTAAAATTGCTTCCTCTTTGACTCATAACTTCATTTTGAACTCGAAATTGTAACGATAAAAGAATAATTTAATTAAAAGGACTATTCGTATGAACTGTTAATGTGCATAAAATTTCGTAGAGATCTAAATTCTGTAACTAAATTTTATTATCATCATTTACGCCTTCTAACGTAAGTCTGGCTGGTCAAGCGGTAAGGTTTCTCGTTCGTGTGCGGAAGGTCCCGGGCTCAAAGCTCGTTGTAAGTAGAGGTGTTCAAAAATAACCAAGTATTACCCGAAAGATCAGTACTTAGGAATTAAGTGATTAGCATTTTTCCATGCTTCTAAAATGTATTTTTAAAATATTCACTATATTATTATATTATATAATAATATTCAGTATAGACAATGTTATTTAATATGGTATAATATTATACAGTATTATATGACATTATACAATATGATATAATATTATTCAGTATAGTACAATATTATTTAATATGGTATAATAATATACAGTATTATATGACATTATCCAACATTATATGAAAAAAATACTGTACATTATTGAAAAAGTCTTACGTTTTACACTGTTTCAATATTGGGAAAAACATTGTACAATATTACTTTTTCGAATTTTATGATATAAGACAATATCTTGTGCTACTTGGGTAGGGGGATAACAGCCTTTGTTGCTTCAAATCCCATAACTCGTTATTTCAAATTCAAATCTCTAGTTGAATTTGAATTAAAGAGTTATGGGATCTGAAGCAACAAAGGCTGTTATCTCCTAATTTCAAATTAGACACAGTATAGCTCGTTCCAACAAATTCCTAGTAGAAATGTTAAGGTTTTTAATGAAAATAAACAAAACAGAATACTCGTCCATACACTTGCAGTTATTATCAATAATAAATTTATTGGTTTTAAATTAAAATAAGCTGCAATGAGACTTGATTAAATATAATTTATAAAAAATTATTTTCCATAGGTATTCTAGCATTTTTGGCAGTATAGATAAATTATTTTCTCGATAGAAACTTATCCGAGATGGCAATTTTAGTTTGCAGCAAAGTTGCAGCAATCTTGCTCTGAAAATCTGCAAGCTTGCAGCAAATTTGCGAGCTTGAAACAAGATAACGCAAACGAGTTAGTCACCACGCGTCAAACTTGTCACAAGCTTGCGCGTCAAACTCATTGTAAACTATAGCAAAAACAGAGTACAAAGACAACACCTTCGATTCGAACCCCAGGCATCCCGCTTCCTAAACCTGTCGTCCTAACCATTCAGACAGCTAGACTCTGAGAGGAGTAGATAGATTGCTCTAATAGATCGTGCATCTGCGATTTATATATTTTAAACTGTTTTCTTGAATTCATTCATTTTTTTAAATTTTCAGTTCATAATATGATTTAAAGTCAAAGAGAGAGCGATTTTCGCTAATAACTACGTTTTGCTAGTAGAATAAATCATGAAGTTAGGGTTCAAAAGTAATTACTTTTAAAATGGGATAAAATGTAAATTTGTATTTTTTAACAAACATTGACTGTTTTTTAGGTTTAATTTTGTTTATGAAAGTTAAAATTTCAACATTAAGAAAAAGGCGATATATAGTTTTCTTTAAAGTGCGAGTTCTACATTTAGTAAAAAGATGGAGAATTTTTCAAAATTTTTTTATAAAAAAGTTAGTTTTTTTACAAATTATCATTGATTTATTGAATTAATAAAAAGAAGGACTGTCTAGGAGATGCTATTGAAAATCGGATGTTTTTTAAAACAGAGACAAAGATTATATGTAAGTGTGCTGCATCATTTTTGCAGCAAACTTGTTTTGAAATCGTGGTGTGAAGCTTATCATAACAACTTCACAGCAAACTTGTTTTGCAATCGTGGTGTGAAGTTTGTCATAACAACTTCACAGCAAACTTGTTTTGCAAGTGGGTTGGTCGATTATGCTTTGTTACTTTGCAGGAAGTTTGCTGCAAAGTTGCCAAATCAAGTTTGTCATGACAAGCTAATATCAAGAAAAATCAAACTTGCTGCAAGTGTACATGCTATCTGGGTAGCAATCAACCTCATCAAAAAGAGGCGCAGGGCAAAAAGTTAAATCTAGAATTTGAGTAAGTACCAGCACTTGTGATATGAGTAGGAATTGAAGTATCGGGGATTGTAAAATTAGAGTGTTTAATCAATCCACAAATCCTTCGCTGTTAGACGAAAAGATATTTTCACCCCAAAGAGGATTATACAGATCGAAATCTCCAAAAATGAAAGTTGAGTGGTTTATGCTATCTGGGATAATTTCATCCCTTTTTCAAAGATAAAATTATGAAGACTAAAAACTTGCTATTTATTGAATGTGCAAAACAATGACTTTTTCCTTGGGCACTATACTAAAAAAAAGGAAGCAAATATTTCCGACCAAAATAAGAATATATATACAGTGCACTCCCGATTATCCGGGTTAATCACCGGGAGGGATCACACGGACAATCGAAAAACACGGATAATCCGAAAACTCATTTTTATTAAAGAAAAAATCAACATCAGTACAAAAATAACAAAATTACTTACATTTGCATGCTGTATAACATCAAACTAGGAATTTTCCTTTTAACATTTAATGCTTTAAAAAATCTGTTATGCGTCTTTGCTTCTGCTGTTTGTTCATCTCTTGTCGTATATCGACACATCTTTTACGAACCGCAGTAATGTCACCGTTATCAAATCCTCTTTGTCCCATATAATCTAACAAAGTTTCCACAGATTGTAGAGCAGCTGATCGAGAAATTGTATTTCCCTCATTTAGTACATCTTCTGCATCAGTACTAGCTGATTCTTCCTTATGAAGTTTTTGAAGGATTTCTAATTTTTGTTTAACATCGTTTTCGTTTCACACCACTCACTTTTACCAGCAAAAAAATTTCACGTTACTGACTGACGATAAACAAGACACAAAAACTAAAGGAACACGTGCGAAAGTGAGAGAAGACGAAGAAGTTAAAGAATGACGTATCAGGGAGAAGCGTGTTCGTACGAGAATGAGCTAGTAGGAAGTGGATGATTCATTTCTCGGAAAATTAGGGGTTGAACCGGTAGAGATTGCACGTGGAGGAAGAAAAAAATCTATTCTTTAGCCTCCGCCGTCATGGCTCACTAGTTTCACTGAATGAATCTCTCGATCGAACATCAACATCGATTTTACATGAATGATAAGCGTGAAAATGTTTCTCTTTAAATTTTTTTGTGAGTTCGGAATGAGCACGGATAATAGAGAGTATATTGTATATATGTATGGGACGATTCTATTTCGTTTATTTACATTAAAATGAGGTGTCTACGTAATTCCGGTGTAATGCTAAGGCAATGGAATCTTCAAAGCGAAAGTCCAAAAGCCATGCAAATAAAGTCAAGGTTTTTTAATGTAAGTTAAAAAAACAGAAAACTCGTCCATGGAATTGCGCTGACACTGCGCTAATTTTGAGCATTAGATGAAATCTATGGACCTTATGGTGGATGTGACATCACATCCACCGACACGTGACCATCCGGTGGCAGCCAGCGGTCAGTATAAACAGCTGATATTCACAGAAAACAATCCTGATGGTTCTCTGGAACTTTTTGGAATGGTGAGAGCCGAATACAGAGAAACGATATACAACGCGGAAATTTCCATTAATAAGTAGTAATGAAGTAAGTTCAACTTTTGTTTCTTATACTTTGTTTATTATTTTGTTTGTTACAAATATATATACCTACTACTGGATCTTGAATGTCTGAACTACAAATTATATTGATGTGCTTTGTCATTGTAATATCTAATTCAAAAATATGTTGAATGCTAGTTAATAAAGAAATAATTGAATAACAGACAATTTAGTGACTATGTATTTTATTTCAGATGTCTTCTATAAGCCACCGAGAATATTGTGTTTGAAAATAAGCACAGATAAAAACAAACTCGAAAAAGAATATGGCCGCCCTTCTAGGAGGACGCCTTTTCTTTTGTCTTGACCGAATTGGATCGGCAATTTTTCTAGATCATCTACTGATGGCAATTTTACTTAATTTTTAAACAGATTAAAAAGAATTTTGGAATAAATATTTTTTTGAATTAGGGGATAACTGTCTTTGTTGTTAAAAATACCTAAGCTTCGTATCTCTCAGAGATACAAGAAAACATAATCTCCTTCTCTGAACAAATAAACATCTGATAAAACTAAAAGAACGATTACAATCATATTAAAATTATTAATTACAATTTTTTTTAGTTTTTCATATTTCTAAATACAGTAAACATTTCGATAATCCTTTATTTTTTTGTTTGTTTGAAATTAAAAAAAAATATTTACATTTTATTTTTATCATTGGTCAATTCATGCCATCTTTAAAAACTAAAAATGCATCAATTATACAAATTTAATTTTTCCTTATTCTTTGCGGACTAGAATGCATCAACCAAAACTATCTGTATAATATTTATAAAGAAGAACATGAGTCTATGACATATTTATTTAAAAGTATCATAACCGAGTTTATTTTAATTCTAGATATACGTATTTGGTATCATTCTTTTTAGAATTTACCCAATTTTAGTGCAATACTTTTAGAATTTAAAAATTTTATTACGTTTTAATATTATGAACCGAAATGCAGCGCAGCATTGCATGTAAAACTGGCATTAATGAACCGATAGTATTTTTAATTGTAAGATGACGTAAAAATCATTCAAATAATAGTTTCCGAAGTTGTCACCAGAAATAATCGAAATTGCAAGATAAAGAAACATCAATGTAATAATACTGGAATTTCAAATTTAGTCTGTTTCTGCTTTCTGTTATACTGTTATTTTATATTAGATTAACGTCCAGTTTTTAAGTTACACGAGGGCGGTTTTGGAACGGATTTCGTAATTTTAAACATTCCATTTTAAATGAACCATTCTCCAAACTTCCACTCCACACTAACGTGAGAATATTATTTTCTGCCATAACTAGCAAGCAGTGACTCTAGAAATAATCGAAATTTCAAGATAAAGGAACGTCAATGCTAGATTTCCAACTTACTCTTTGTCTGCTCTCTGTTATAGCGTTGTTTTATATTAGAATATCATCAAGTTTTTAAGCTATACGACGGCAGTTTGGGATCATACCTCGTGATTTTAAATGAAAGCGACCAGATGGCGAGAACAACTAGTTATGTTTCCTCTCCATGCCATTTCAAACTCCACTCACACCAACGAATAGTATCCAGTGTTTCTACACGGTAGCGACATATAATCGAAATTTCGAGGCAAATGGCTTTAATTTCTTGAGGGTTTGGTAGAGAAACTGCTCACCCTGGAAAGCCATAAATTGTTTATATAAACACGCAGTCTTAGGAGGGTCTACGGAGGTTGGTTGAGTTGGGGACCTTTCAAAGCTAATTTGCAAATTTCTGCTTCGTGACTTTGATTTCGTTCTGTAAAGTTCTAAGTTGCTCTTTAACTAACCAATTTAGATTTTCTGATGTCTAATTCCAGCCTGAAGTAAATGGACATTTATTTTTTTGTACAGATTATTTATTATTTTCCTTACTTACACTTTAAAGTCCTTTTTTTCAATAATTTTCATCTTAAAGTGAATTTAAAAAAGTTTCACATCTTGAGACGATCTTAAATCATCTTCTAGCTCTTACAGGCAGGAATGTTAGAGTTTGCCTGACAGGGGGGGGGACTTGAATGCAATGAAAAGTGGTCTCAAATTTTCGCCAGATTATTATTTAGTCAACTAGCAGTTGAATACCCTGTGGCAAAAAATTCTTTTCCTGACAGGGGCCTCTGGCCCCTAAGGTCCCTCTGGCGCCAAGGCAATTCCCTGACTATAGGGATTCCCACCCTCATTTTCCTCGCGTAGCTCTTGATTATTCTTTTTGTTTTCGCGGTCTCCTACTATCATATGTCCCCCCCAAACCATTCATCTCCTTAAGCAAAGCAGCTTTTTATTGATAATGCTATAACATTAGCCAGAGTGAAATTTAATTGGGATTACTAACATCTGCATAACTTATTTTATTTTTGATTAAGCATTTTCCTGCTTCTACTCATAGATTTAGTTTAACGCCAAAGAAAAAGAAACCCAGTTTTGGTAATAATTTTAACGTATTAGCTAAAATTACCTCTGGCCAATCAACTATTCAATTGTATAGTACAAATAAAGCAAGTATCACTGGAGAAATAAAATTCAGCAAATCTTTTAATCGCTTAAGTTTTAAGTCACCTTTAATACTTTTGATTCCGCGTTCACCTTAACTGGTCCTTCTATACACCCAGGGGACGGATGTCGTAATTTTAAATGTTTATCAGATATGACGAGACACCGCGTTGTCACTGCATTCTCCAAACTTTCACTCCACACCAACGTAAGGGGACATTATTTTCTATTATAATTAGCAGGCATAGACTGGGTTAATCTTATTTATTTACTAATATGTGAAGCTATTATACGTAATATATCAATTTGGTAACCAGAAAGTAATAAATTTTATGTAATGTGATCAACACGATTAGGATTAGTTTGTTAGGAAGGCAAAACATTTCTACCTTAAAAAAAAATCGATTTTCAATTTTAGCTTCATTAAATAGGGATGCGTTTCACCCGTTCTATAGAAATGTATAATATGTGGATGGGCGGAGTTTTCTCGATTTTTTTTTTTTTTTTGCTCACAGAACTTCCGCAGTGAGGTTCACTCAGTTTTCCAGCAACCTCCAATTTAAACTATCGACACATCTAATTGGCTTCCATGCGACAAGGCTGTTCGAATCAGTTCTTTCCTCGAGAAACGCAATGCGCCGAAAAGAGCTGATTAAGATTAACAGGAAAGCAATACAACTGGGAATGAAGTAATAGG
>BGPR01042397.1:0-13273 GCA_013235015.1 Araneus ventricosus | reverse complement strand
TACGTTTGACGTACGTTACATAAAAACACATATTTCATATTTACGTACGTCACATACGTACGCATGCTTCATATATACGTATGACGTAAGTTACATATGTACGTTTCAGACGTACGTTACATATGCACTTACGTTTCATGTATACTTACGTTACATACGTATTCATGTCTCATTTATACCTACTATCGATAGCTTAAAAACTATCGATAGTTTCAGTCGATAGTTGGGAAAACTATCGACTGGACTATCGATAGCTGAACTATCGATGTTTAAGGAACACTATCAGAGACCGACGCGTTGTTTCACAGAAATCACCAGCATCAAATATGCCGGTTTTTAAATTATTTCCAATTCCACATAGAACTAGACTGCAGATTAGATAACACAGTAAATATATAAAAGTATTCTAATTTTAAAAAAAGTGGTAATTGAAATATTATTTATTACATGTAATTACAAAACGCATTTGATATTTATGAATTTGAACGCTCTCTTACGAAGTCAGTATATATCATATGAGATGTAATTATTTTACAAGTATTATTTTAACATAATTGCATGTTAAAAATGTTTTTGAAAATTCTTCACCTGCAAGATTGACTGTTAAACATAAAATTCAATTTCCTTTGTGTCATTATCCGTTAATTCTTAGTTCTTTTCAAATTGTGCCGTGGAAACGTTTGTTGAAAAGTTGAAAGAAAGTTTCATTTACTAAAAAGTATTCTCTTGATTTAGGAAATAATTTAATATGTTTTATAAGATGTATCTGACTCATTTGGTTATTTACTTCGTTATATACAAGTTATCATACTTAACAACATTGCCATCCTTTCAGTAATGAATACGTACTCAGCGCCATCCAGCGATTATCGAGGGAACTGAAACAATAGGCTCTTACCCAGATAGAACGTACATTTACAGCAAGTTTGATTTTTACTTGATATTATCTTGTTATGGGAAATTTGAAGCGTCGATGTTGTAGCGAAACTGCTACAAAATAATAGGGCAGAATCGCCGCCCTCTCTTTCAAAACAAGTTTGCCACAGGTTTGCTTTCGGCTTGTTACGGCGAAAATAGACAACTAGCGCCACCCCTCCTTGCAATGCAAGTTTGCTGTGAAGATATGACGAACTTCACACAATGATTACAAAACAAGTTTAATGCAAAGTAGATTTTGTCTCTGTTTTTATTAAAGATTTTTAATAGCATCTCCTAGATCGTCCTTCTTTTTTATTAATTCAATAAATCAATGATAATTTGTAAAAAAACTTTTTTATAAAAAAAATTGAAACAATTTCCATCTTTTTTACTAAATATAGAACTCGCACTTTAAAGAAAAGTATATCGCCTTTTTCTTAATGCTGAAATTTTAATGCTTTTAAACAAAATTAAACCTAAAAACAGTCGATGGTATTTGAAAAATAATAACATACATTTTGTCCCATTTTAAAAGCAATTACTTTTGAACCCTAATTTCACAATTCATTCTACTGACAAAACGTAGTTATTAGCGAAAATCGCTCTTTCTTTGACTTCAAATCATATTCTCAACTCAAAATTTAAAAAATTAACGAAGTCAAGAAAACACTTTACAATAAAACGTGTAGATGCACGAACTATTAGCGCAATCTATCTTCTCCTCCAAGAGTGCAGCTGGCTGAGTGGCTACTGCGATTGGCTACGAAATGGGCTGTCGGGGGTCCGAATTCGAAGCTTTCCTGCGTACTCTGTTTCTTGCTATAGTTTGACGTGACAAATTTGTGACAAGTTTGACGCGTGGTGACTTCGAAGCTTGCGTTAACGTGCTGCAAACTTGTTTCAAGCTTTCACTCTTGTCATGTCAATTTTTTTGCAAATTCGCAGATTGCTGCAACTTTGCTGCAAACTAAAATTGCTATCTGGGTAGTAATCCGGGAAAATAGTCCTCGTTTTGCTTTAAAACAGGAAGTCGATATCCGGCAAGAAACGTTGGAATATAAGAAGGGGCCGGATGACTGAGAAGCTAGTGCATAGTGTATCATAACATTCAGAAAAGCTCCCACCATGACGTCTACTTTGATTTATCTATAATAATTGTCTATATTTATATTCCTATGCATTTTCAGTAGTCGGTTTATGGGGCGTTTTTATAAGCATTCTAGTTTGAAGTCTGCAAATGTAATTAGCAAAAATTACTGTTATGAACTTAAATTGGTTTTTGCATTAAATGTAATGAGTTAAAAAAGTTACCTGTTCTCTGATTTATGTCTTACAATTTTGCAAATCGGCGACTCTTCAAAATTGGATTTTGCATTCCAGATTTCTTTATTCCTGATCTTATATATGATTAATTGTAACAGTCCCATAATAAAAAAAAATTTGTTTTATTGTATATATTGATTTAATTCAGAAATACAATAGTATACTTAATATTAAAGTTAATATAATAATATGTATTCTATTTAAAATTTTTAAAATTATTTAATTGAGAGTGAACTGTCAGAACAATAGTATACATTGTGTCCCAAAAAAGTGGAACAAACATTTACACTATAGGATCAAAAGTACCTAGACGCTTTCGGATTTACACTTTTTATATATTTAATTTCTCCAGAAAGGCTAGAGCAACGGCACTTGTACGTCGACCATGTAAAGAATAGGCTTGAACTAACAATTTGCAATGAAGATCGATCACGAAGAATATTAAGAGACCGAAAAGAAGTTTGTGGAGACGAAAGGGGGTTTCGCCTCACCCCGTTTCACAGAAAGTTAATAAGGATTTGCAAATTTCATCAATGTTTATGCTTAATGCGCACATTTCTTACATGCATTTTCGTAAAAATAGCACATTTATTCTGAAACATATAAAGGTTTTCTTAAAAAATCCCAAATTTCCCTCACGATTTTTTTTGCATGTAATATGCAAAGTTTTCCAGAAAATATTACGAAAGTTAAGGAATATTTGACAATATGTTAGAGAAGCATTGTTAAAAAATGTGAAGTAAATACGTTGAATGTTAGAGAATGAGTATTTGTGGTAATTAAATATGGGTATTTGTAGTTAATAATTTTTTACTGCTAATGTGAGAGACGTAGTAAAATTTCTTTACAAACTTTAATGTCAGATGTATAAGGCAACTTAAATAGAAATTTCAGTTAAATACAGTTTAAATTGAGGAAGATATCCGCACTTTGGTATTAAGATTCACAGAAGGATATCAAGAATTGCAATGAGTAGAATTTCTGCTTCTCTCTTATAGAAAGAAAATGATGAGTGTTTTCCCACAAATTAATATTTCTTAAGTTTGAATCTTCGGATATCAATCTTCGAAAAGTAATTTAAATTAAGTATTTTATTTACAAGTATACTTGGGTTTTCAGCATATTTATTCTTTATTAAACTCTCTAAAATTATTCAAAAATTCAAGTTTAAAAAATGTAAATTTATGAAAAACCTTCATCGTTTTATTTTTTGCTCTGTTTTTGAACTTAGCCGAAACTGGATTTTTGGATATTCCTGTTTGGCGCTAGGCCAACTAATCCTCTCTTTTTTCTTTAATTTTCTTTCCCACTTCAATCTCACCCAAGGTTTGCCTTTTTCGGATAATTTGTGTTCCTTCGATTTCTATGTCTTTGGCTGCTTTTGCGTTTCGAATTTATTTACATGGTGCTTCAACGAGAACTTGTCTGATTATTACGCATTTGTTTTCTTTGCTTAGAAGTCGCTCACCGAAAATGATGCGACGGCATTCTTCTAAAATACAATTCAGATAATTACTAGGAAAATTTAGCTATTCAAAGTCAAGTTAATAATAATTTTGAAATGATTAGATACAATAATTTTATTAAAAGTAATATCAGCTGATAAAAATATTTATGCGAAAAATATTTTTTCTTATTTTCAACATTTTTAAAAATTTTCATCAGCGCCGGCCTTAGTTGATGGAGACCATTTTGGACCAAATGGAAACAATTTTGGATAACTTCGATATATTTAAGTTTTAATAAATAATATGTTATGTATAATTAAACATTGAAAACATTTCATAGATTAATTAATAATGTTTAATGTTAGAATTTTAATAATATTAAAATGATAATGTTAATAAATTTTCTAACTTAAAACTTTAATTTTTAAGGAAATGAAAAATGTGTGATTTTTTTATTGGATGCATTGTAATCAGTAAAGTTTTCGAGAAAATTAAGGGCCTTACGAAATTATTTTTTCGTGGTTACTTAGGAACGCAAACATCGGGCTATTTAAGCAACGAAAATGATTCAGAAACAAGAAAACAATTACAATTTCTAGATTTGACTTCGACTAAACAAACAGAAAAAAACGAATTACAGACGATATTTTAACATTATGTTAATAGGAAAACCAGGGGACGCCTGGAGAAAAGTACTTCTAATAACCCACGAGTTCGAATTAAAAGTGATCGAGTTAGCCAAGTTCCACTACAATAATAAAGCATCTTACTAATACTCATTCTAGCACTAGGAATGCATTTTTAATAGAGAAAAATGAATAAAAAGGAATATCTAATTTCGAAATTTTAATTTACGACAGTTCATAAAATTTCTGAAACAACATATGATTTGAAAAGAGTAATTATTAACATGTAAAACTGTACATACTTTAAGAGGATAATACTACATAATCTCAAGAATGAAGATGTTGCAATGCTAAATGTGTATGCGAAATTCACTAAACTTGACTTTCTTTCTGAAAGAAAAATAGTCAATAGCAGAACATTTATATACTAAAGTTGGGGAAGAAAAAATCAACGCATTCAGAGAAGCACAATAGAGAGAAACCTAAAATGTTCAGGTTTCAGGTGTCATTCAATCGGTTGTAATGAATGTTAGAAACTGCATAATTAAAATATATGTTCTTTTCTAATAACTTTAAAGAAACACCTTCAGACTGATTTAATACGGAGTTAATAGTACCCTGTTGCATAACAAATTGTATCCTTATGGTTTATACATCGAATTAATAAAATTTGGATGAAAAGTTTTTTTATAACATATATTACGATTAAACTAATACACGAAATTAAATAGATGAAAAATTGTAGGTATTTTTGGAGTTTTTCAAATATGTATTTTGATGACTATAATACCGAGAGTACTTAAATAATTATAAATTCCTTTTTTACTATGGAAAACAATTTTAGAGTAATTCATAAACATTTTTATAGCTTTAAAAATATAAAAAGAGGATGCGAAAATAATCCAACCGTATATATTGAAATTAAAACTGCCATTTTATTTTTTGCTAGTACTAATTAATTATTCTTTTAAATTAGTATAAATTGTGTTTAATTCTGAAGATTTAAAAAACAAAGTAATTTTGATTATTTACCTTTAAATAATCTAAAATAATAATAATGTGCGTTAACTGACAATAAATGTATTCTTAATTAAAAATATATCTACATTTCTGTGTGTCTACATTTTATGAGAGTCTCAAAAGCTGCTTGTCTTCAAAAGCTGCCAATATCTTAGGAGACACAAAAGCTGTCTCTGTTTATCAGGGTCGGCCACAACAACAGCGGGGCCTAGTGCAAAGTTGATTTGCGGGGCCTTGAAACAAATTCCATGCAGTAACATAATAATTCATTGCATTTTGCCATTTATTGTATTGCACAAACTGGTATATTAAGGACTTCAGGAATAAATTAAAATGATAAACAATTAAATTGTCATTAAAAAACATTTCAATTACAATCAAAATAATTCATAAATCAAATAACAAAAATAATTGCTGTAGAAACTCGAAAGGCGATGTGGAATGTGACTCGCTAGAATATGTTTACAATATTTTATGGGAATGAATATTTGAATGGCAAAATTTTAAGACAAATTTTGATTTCATTAAATAAATCGATGCAATCAAGATCGTCTTGCAAAGTCGCGTTTAGATCTTTGCAACAGTTAAGAAGATCATCTTCAGTAAGTTTATAAATATTACCCTAATTACATAAAAATCCATACGATGACTCATGTTCTTGATAAATTTAGAATCTTTTCTCAAAAAAAGTAGCATTATTGATCATGATTAAAAAATATTGAATTAGTAAAAATTATTCTGCAGATGAAATAAGCACACCGATTCCTTCAAAGCAAAATTTCTTTTTTTCCCCTCCAGTTCGTTGATTTTCAGATCCGGGTGTCGCTTTCAATTAACTCTTCAGCTATTTCCTTTCCAGTTATCAAAAGCAGATATGAATCCAAATTCATGATACTTTTCAAAAAATTTGAAAAGCCTTTTGAATGTGAATTTTCAGTACTGATATCTAAACTGAAATTTCGAAAAATGTTACAATATTTATTTCATTCAGTATGTCATACCAAATGACCAAACTTAATAAATATTCAAATAAAGTTTATTTTCGATTGATTGGATTTAGGACTTCGTTTTCATGACAGTAATATGTTTATAAAGGTATTCCAGAGAAAATTGCGGTAAATGGTATCTTTCCGAATTCCCACTTTTCGAAACGACGTTTCTTCGTCGTTTTTGATAATGGTTCCGGAGTAAGATATTCGACAGGCTCTTTTAACATATCCCAGCTTATCACAGAATTGTGATTGCAAAACTATTATGTATGTTTTATAAAGACACAAAAAATGAATTTGCATAAGATGATTTTAAAATATTTTCAATAATTAAATTCAAATTGTGACTTCCGAAAACTATATACTGTGCTTTGGAATTCTTTTACATGATAAGCGCTTTTACACGCCTTTATATAAAACATCTGTTATTAGCTCAGCTATCGTACCCCTGTCCCCGCGAGTTCCACAAATTAATTCCCCGCTTTTCCAATACGCATTCAATTTTGACCAATAAACCTTTTCCTGTCGAGTTTTTTACCATTTGAAAACAAATAAATCGTTCCTGTATATTCACATCACTTTCAAAGTCACCTTCACTAACATATCTTAAAACAAGAGATGATTGTTCTAGATGGCTCATGTCAGGGGTGTAATCCAATAAAATTGTGAAATTCTATAGCTTTCTTAACTAACTTTATTATATCCTTTCCAACTTTTTTTTAACCAAAGAGGAAATCAGTTTATCTTGTATATTATGAGATACATTGGAACGCGATGCTGATTCCATACAAAGATCCAAATGTTTTTTTATGAATGGGTCAAATATTGCAAGAAATGTTATGAGACCTAAGAAATTACCGTTGTGCGGTTTATGTAAAGCATTTCCACTTACCTTGAACGCCAAATTATGCTCTGATAAATATAAAATTGTAGCCATTATTAGTTTACAAACACATTTTAACGCTGTGTTTCGTTTTCAACTTTTTTTTTCGTGCTCTCTGTCAATAATGTTCCCCAGTTTGAAATCCTTTTCAAGTTGTATCCATTTGTGCATAATTATTTACAAATTAGTACAATCATTTGTACACAGTACAAACTATTTGTAGTTTTGTGCTTATTTCACGCCATTTTGTATGATAGCCATTCTAAATTTATCAGTTATAATTTCAAGCCAAGTACCAGGAACATTGATTTCGTCTTGGACGCTTTGTTGATTATGTTGAAGCTATGATTCCCGGAATAATTCATCTTATTCTTACAAAAAAATAAATAAATAAACCTCCGTCTGTAGGTTTCTCTCAGCTTCATAATTATCTTCCCTCTTTTCAATTTCTTTCAATCGCTTTCCTCTTCATTAAGACAAAAGGTGGCTTTTTAATGATCAGGATTGTTTTCTTGGATGTATACGACGCAATTTGATTTCCGCGATTTTGATTTTCTAGTAATTGTGAATTATGCATTTATTTAGTTTGTTGTACATTTTTGATTTTTAAAAATTTTGCAAGAGAGTTACACCTATTTTCCGGAATTTCTTCTTTCTTTCATAAAAAAAGAAATTTAGAAACTCTCTTTTAGTAGTCAGGTTCGCACAAACAACAAATATGTTATCCAGTAAATTTAATAATATATTACATTAAACATTGTTTTCCTTTTAAATACGAATATTTTATTTGTTTTTCACACCTCGCGAAAAAAACGTACGATAGCCGCTACAACGCACAATGAAATGCATTGCTTTTACTTTTCTCACTTTGAAGTCGGTTATGTAGTGAATCTCAAGCATCCAATCGGAAGGTCGACGTGAAATGTGTACAAACATTTGCGTGATTATATTCAAATGCACATATATTCGGATTAATACAAAAAAAGGGGACATTTTGCAAAATTGGTCGGCGGCACGGGGAATAGAGCGATCGCACCGTTCGCACCTCCCTCGGGCCGGCCTGCTGATTATAGTAATCTTGCTGCATACCCTTGTTAACAGATAGGAAACGTAAATACTCAGTCCTGTCAAGAAAATGTCGTTCCTTTGATGTAGGGTTCGCGGTTGAAAGTAAGAGACACCTCCTTTTTCTCGCTATATAAAAGCGGCATGCATTATTTGTAACGTAATACTTTTCTGTTGCAAGTTTTATATTTATTTTTTTATTACAGTAGAGAATATTGACCTGGACTATTGAATTATGAATTTGTCAGTTGGCTCGAAGAACAAATTGTACACCATTGGTTTACAAACGAATTTAAAAACTTGAAAAGGATCGATTTTAAAAACACGAAAAAATTCCTGTGAATAATGTTTTGAAATCAAACAGACACTGCATTTTAATTTGAATAAGTTTGAGTGCATTCTTTGTTGCACTCTTGCGTGGTGCCATATTTTTAGCAATTGGCCCAATCGGCTAAAGGCTGACCCTGATTTTCATCTATTGCACATTTGTTCCGCCATGAGTTGAATTATATTTTTACATTTATTTTCTCGGAATATAGAACACACACATCCTCACTGTATTGATCAAAATTACGGTAGGCTGCTAGAAGTCAGGTTTTCGTAACAATTCGTGATGTGACCAGGGAGCCTTAAAAAGAGGCCTGTCAGGAGATTAGTCACCTCAATTTAAATTAGCAATAGGGCCTCCAAATTTTGTATTTTTTTTGTGTGGTATTTTCAGAGGTTTCGTTTGATTTACAAAAGCCATGTACTAGAATTAGTTCAATTTCAAATCAAGTATCGATTAAATTTTAGAAGATTATTCTTAGGCGGCGATTTTTTATTATTTTTTTTTCAAATTGTTTTACAGATCAGTGTGGACGAGTTTTATGTTATTAAGGTTGGCTGACTGATTCACAACTCAACAGGACTTGTAAGCTTGGATTGTGTTAAAATCGTTTTGTAATTCTCTTACTATTTTGTTAAAAAATGCTTTTAATATTTACTTTTTAATACGCGAAATATAGAAACCAACACTTATAAATGTTACCGACAATTTAATGTTTTGTTAATTCGTGTTGCTCGATTGTTACTTGATTTTTTTATATAGAAAGTAAATTAAAATAAAAAAAAAATAGCTATACAAAAAAAAATACGCTTTGGGAGTTGGAGAGGGAAAGGCGATGCAATCTTGATGAATACTGTCTCACGCTTCATTGTAATCGGGTTTCAAATTCAAAGCTCTTGTGCGCCTGCGATCTTATGTAAATTGGATGGCGTTGGATGTGTTTTTCAATTGGTGATAAAAATTTTGCATCTGTCACCTGTCTACTGAAAATATATGAGAAATACCTTAACAACCTATTTTGTGACATTTTTAGTTTATTTGATCAAGAAAGAGAGAAAACTACCTTTTTTTTCTCTCAAAAATTCTGTTGCTTCGGTTTCCAATTCTACAATGATTTTCGTGTAAGATTTTTTTTCTAGTTTACAGTTTGTGACTTGATAAATGAAATACTCATAAATGAAGAAAAATCTCCTTTCATACATTTAATGAAAATATGTTAGAAACATTTAAACAATGCAGAACTATTCTATTACACAATGGAAGTTTACAGATTATTTTACTGTTTTACTGCCACGAGATAAACCCTAGTCACCAGACAGGCCGGTGGCGGTCATTATAGAAACGGGATATTCCTCTGCATTTTGGGGTGTGTGAAGGAAAGGGCTTTACTTCGTGTGGCGCAGATAGAACCAGCGGAAGTCTTATTTCACTTTGTGCTTCAGTCGAAAACGAATTCCTCGCCTAACGAAGGGAGTTAGTTTTCCAAATGATGCGGTTGATTTTATACCCGTTTACATCCTTTCTTCGACTCGTCTATTTGAGGCAACCCTCTTAAGGGTTTTTCTCCTGGCGGTAGGACAGTATATTCCCTGTACTGGGAAAGCTGCAGCCAGTGTCGTACCTGCATAAAGGGAACCCAGGGCAAATGCCGAAACTGAGCGCTCGCTCTTTTTCTTTTGAAATGCGATCCTCATTTTCTTTTCGGAAACTTCATGCCGGGAATGCATTGATTAAAAGTGCAAATAAACTTTAAAAAAAAACATAGAAAACAGTTTTGAGTTGATAGGATTTGCAGATTACAATTTTTTAAACAAAATTTCACTAAATTTTCAGAGAAAATATTCTAACTTTATTCCCTTAAATATGGATGAAATAAAAAAAAATCAAATTTTTTGTCAGAGCCTTCAATATATTAGTTAAATATAAATAAAAAGCGTATAATAAAATATCTCGTATTTGAAAAATAATACAAAATGTGTAAAAATCTCTTAATCAATCGAAGAAACACCCATACGAATAGAAATGAATAATTAGGTACATTACTTTTTGCCCATATACCCTGTATATAAAAACTCGAAACATTGAAGTAAATCTTTTGCTAACACAGATAAAATCAAACAAAAGAATTAGTGACAAATATATTTAATAATATTCATAATATAATTCATCCATAATTTAATTCATATATTTAAATATATTAATAGAAATTTACAACTAATACAGTTTAATATTGCTTTATCTAGCACCTTATGAGAAAGTTAAAATTCATTTCATGAAATTAGGGGATACGCTATTGAAGAGAAAAATTTTTAATTCAAAAATGAATTAAAATTATAACGTTATTAATTTGTCTACGACATGCAAAATTGCATTTCCTTATTATTTTAGTAGACATCATTTATGCCCATAAAAAAACGTTATATTATCTCTGAAAAATTTGATGGCTTTCGTGTATCCGAAATGTTATAAATTTACCTTCCTAGGTTTTTCTGAAGCAGAAGTGTTTATAATTACAATACTTTAGTATTAAATTGTTTGTACATGTACTTAACATAAGGATAACAAACAAAAAAATATAACTAACATATTTACATATTTAAATAATTATTTTAGGTCGAGTATTGCTAATTTAATGATTTGATAGGCAAACCAAATTTTAATGTGTTTGTTGACAGTAAAATTAATTGGTGACATAGAGTAACTCAGAGAGAAAAGAAAACGCTTCACATAACGGCATGAATTGAATTTCTCTTCTTTATATATTTGTTCATGTTAATTATTAAAGATATCGCTTTAATTTATCTTGATTTAGCGTCAATGCGGACTGATAATTTTAACCACCAATTTCAGAACTTCAAACGGTCTTCTCTCTCTCTCAATAAGTTTTTTAATTTTTGTTTGCGTTGGGCAGAAGAACTACAACTTAAATATAAAATAAGCACTGTCACATTTTCATCATACAAATTAGGCAAATATTCAGTACTACAACAATGGAAAGATAGCAAGCTTATGTCTTTTAAAGTTGCTAGAGTGCTCTTACTCTACGCGAAAAATGGAGGTATATTTTCCTTTCAACATTTTTTGCTGAATGCCGATTGGAAATAGGAATGACAATATAGCTAAACATTTATCATTAACTTCCGAAGAAACTGATATCGAGTCAGTCTGAATCAGAAATACCGTGTGAAACCATCAGAAACCTTGCGGTGATAACCGATTCTTAATTATGTTGCCTTATCTCCCACCCCACCGAGACAATAATTTGAGTCTTGGTGCGGTAGGAGTTCTAAACGAGATTTTAACCCTCTAAGGGATTTACATGTATTTTTCCATTTTTCATATTCAGTTCAAAAGAAGGTTTTCATGTTCCTCTGTATAATTTCTCAAACTATCATGGATAAAATATT
This sequence comes from Araneus ventricosus, assembly GCA_013235015.1. Taxonomy (NCBI): domain Eukaryota; kingdom Metazoa; phylum Arthropoda; class Arachnida; order Araneae; family Araneidae; genus Araneus; species Araneus ventricosus. Next base: position 1,266 of record BGPR01042397.1, on the reverse strand, counting down.
TTTAAAATTTCAGAGACTTTATTAAACTCAATAAAGATTCAATTATTCACATTGAAAGCAAATTTTTAAGACTTTAAAGCTAGTACATCAAAATAGCTAACCGCTCAGAGGGTTAATTTTATGATGCGGGCAGGGCATTGGTCAGCAAACCTCCGAAACATAATATTATTTGTTACTATGTCGCAGCTTGAGGTTTCAGGGTTCTAAAAATGACTATATCCTTAAGATTTTCCCACACTTTATTGAAACCATTTCAATTTTTAAGAATCTTGGGAATAAAAGCTACACACAAAAAAACACTACTTTTCTTTTAAATACAAGCAAACGATTTCTAAATTTTGCGCCCAAGGTACGTGCCCTACCTGCCCCACCCTAGTTACGCCACTGGCTGCAGTCACTATATTAACAGGATTGTCTCACAATAGTTATTTTTTTATTGGCATACACTAATCAGATTTCAAAGTAAAGCTGCATAAACATCTCATAATATCAGTAAAACCAAAGTATTTAGAGAAAAAAAATGGTTTAAATGCTTATTAAAAATGAATTGGAAATTTATTCAGTTCCTTCATTCTTTTCTATATTCAATTTGTATATTAATAGACTTTTTAAATGCACCATTTTTTTAAAATACAGATTAGTTTATAAATACATATTTTTATGAAAAACTTGGATTCTTCACAGTTGCACCAGTTTATAAATTGAAATAGGATTGATATTAGTTAACGAATACCTAGGACCTCGAGTTCAAAGGCGATCCAATGTCATTTTATAAGAGATTTTGTTTAATATTGAGCACAATTGAAACATCGACGGAAATCTATATGTGAACTTTACTTGTGTCTATTGAAATGCTTGTTGTATCTTTATGTGTGGCTTGGAGCGAGTTGAGATTTTATCTACATTTCAGATTCGATGTAAATATAAAAGTTCACGCTTTTTAGTTAAAGGAATATGGTTTGAACTGATTCGTGAAGATGCTTTATTTTTCAAATGTTTAAAAGTTTTATTTTGACTTGCATTTTTTTTTTATTCATTCCCTTGCGTCTTTACTTTTTGCTTCGAGTTCCATTACCTGTAAAAAAGTTCATGATTTTCGATTAATGCATGCAGTGGTTTAGCGACCGGCCGGCAAAATGGCACAGATATGTCGGGCGCCTAGATTAGTGGTCGACATGGAGACAAGACATTAGTGTGTTTTATTTCATTTTTTAAGCCAAATATCACGAGAGGGCGAAAAATATATACCATGACTTAGGCGGCGTT
>BGPR01042396.1:0-13273 GCA_013235015.1 Araneus ventricosus | reverse complement strand
AAGTGAAGTCACGTCACGCGGCGGGAATTGAATCAGTTCGATGTTGGATTTTCACCGAAGCGGTCGTTATAATTTAGGCTCTCCGTTTTCTGAGCGAAAGTAAATTATGAATTAGCCTGGTGCTATCTCGGAGGTGAACTTGCTCTTATGTTTATTGTTTTAACCCCTTTGTAAATAGTTAAACGTTTTAATTGTGTTTAAATAATAAATTAGTTGATTTTAACTCTCTCTTTTCATTTTGCACCAAATTAGAACCTTTATCCCCTAGACACCTTTCCTACATACATATAATACTGTTAATTTTATGTCGATAGTACAAGCAAAATATATGGACTGTAAGAAAAAATAAAGATTAAATTTATTGATCTGGAAAGAACTAGCTCCACAAACAAATGTCACCTCACAGTACTAAACATTCTCCCCAATTACCTTTATTCATTATCGGTTCATTAGCACAACATAAAATACATTTTATTATACAAAAATAATAGCAAAGGTGCATAAAGAATTTGCAAACGTTCTTCGTCAGTTAATGTATAACAGAGAAATAGTTACAATTAGAAAACTGCATAATTTCTTTTTATTCATAATCGATTTCTTGCACGTTTTTGTCTAATAATTAATATTTTTATATATTCACAATAGGTTTTAAACCCCTTATGAGCATTTCTTCTATCCGGTAAAGTACAGAATATTTGATTTGGACTTATATACTGCAAATGAGAAATTAGAGAAAAAGGTTGAAATAGAGCAAAAATTTTCAAATTTATGAAACTTTACAGTACCTGCGGCACCTCATGACATGTTCCGATTGCCATCAAAATTTATTTTTCTCTTTTTTGCATAAAAATGCAACTTTTCCTCACAATTACAATTTTAAAAAAGAAAAAAGGGTTTTCTTCCATTCCACGCTAATGCAAATCTCTTCGCATGTGTCTTTGCAAATTGCAGTGCTTCCTGAAAAAAGGTAATTTCTTTTCTCTGAAAGGACCTTTAGACTTTTCATCTTGATAACCTATTTATATTTTTTTCTTCATGCAAACCCTTTTCACCTGGTGGCCGAAATTTGAATTATAAATTTATATCAGAATTCATTTCCCATGGTACCTAAAACTTTCATGCGAAGTTTCATCGACATTCGTCAACCAAAGCAGACTCTAAGTAGGTCTGAGTTGGTTAACATTAAATATAATCACCTTGAACATCAAATTTTATGGTAATTTAGAAATCCTGCTGTAGATAATAAAACACATACTCTTATTCAAAATTCACATAAGTTTCGTACGTGTTAATATAGAATTTAAAGAAAGTTTATAGTTCTTTAAAAAGTTTGCAAACCTAGACTTAAATTAAATCTTTGAAAGCAAACCAAATTATAAATAATCTTTCGTTTTTGTAAATTAAATGTTAATAATTTTATGTTTGTAGTGCAAATTTCGTGAATTTTAAAATGCTTATAGTATAGAATTTAAATGCTATTTCAAACATTATTCTATATTCCTAAGGATTTTTTTTGTCCTTCTCTCTCACAGAATTTCAGCAAAGTGATTTCTTTGACTCGGGAATCAATATATTCCAATGCACATTTCTTATATTTTATAGTGCTCGACATCCCACAAATAGAAGAAATTAATTTCAGCATTTTCGCAGACGGCACTGCTATTCTTTGCACCAATCAACATTCAAATGTAATCTCTGAAAAAACTAGATGAGCATCTCCAAGCACTTGCAAAATTTCTAATTAAATCTAAAATCCAAATTTATATCAGGAAATATCAAGCAGTCTGTGTCTCATGGAAAAGAAATCTTCTAGTTCCACCCAAGATTTTCATAAAAATTTATTCCCTAGGAAAATGAAACAGTATACTGTGGCGTAACTCTGGATAGACACATGAAATTTTAAAATAACATCCGAAACCAGTGGGAGTGGTCTCCCCAAAACTTCCTCGTATCCGCCCTAACACAGGTGAGGAAAATATATAGCGGCTATATCATGGACGGTTCCCTAGCAGGGGGTACGCGCGAATCGATCGCACCTTTTTTTCTCCGTACAATGGCGAAGTAACCGAATATTCAATTTGAAGGTTTTTATTGAAAAAAAATTGGGTTGATTGAAATGAAAATTGTGCACTGAACTAAAATTAATGTTAGAAGACCTCATACTAATTTTCATTTATCTAAGTCATAGGGTTTAGAAGTTATTGTGTTAATAATTATGCGATTATACAGACGGATAGACAGTCAATACATTGATAGATTTGGCCCAACATTTGATTCGGACCTACAATCTTGATAGTAAAACTGCGTACCAAATTTTATCTATATAGCGATTGACGTTTTTGAGTTAGCGCGTTTACAAGAAAACGGGAAGATTCCCGTAAACGAATTTTGATCAAAATTTAAAAGAAACCTACAATTTAGGTGTGAATATAGCATAACAAATTGCATGTTATGTAGCTGCAATAGTTTTATAGTTACATACACATAGACAGAAATCATTCAAAAATTTTGTTTTTCCAACTCAGGGAGATCTAAAATCTGCAGATTCATCAAAATCTGGAGTTCGAATTTTTTCCATTCCAATTCTTTAGCTTTGTGTACTGCGTATACGAGAAAATAAAAATCAAGACACACTTGAAAGGTGCTAAAACCAAATTATTACCCAGAATTAGATCTGACTCCAAGCTCTCACAAAACATTAAACTTCTAATTTAAAAAAATTATATCACGTCCTCTTATTAGTTGCGATTCACCTATTTGGACCACTGCAGCTAAGACCTATGGAAGTGAATTAAAAGTTCTAAGAAACAATTTTGTGCGCCAAATAAGTAACATGCTGTCCATGTGTAAGAAACAAGGATGTCTAGAAATTTCTATAACTAATTTCCCTCTAATAGCGATGTATTACCTTTAAGTAAATCCAAAATCTCATATAATATCTCACTCTCCTTTCTTCTTTTCATTTCCTGATAATTTTTTCTAATAAAATACAGATCTCATTATGATTTCATATTAATAATATGGCACTTCCGAGTTTGCTCTGTAACTGATTTTGTAATGCCACTTTTAAGAAAGATCCGAATGTTGAGAACCCTGAGCAAAAGCAATACGTTAACCACCATCTCCACCATTATGACAGATTTTATTTGTAATTACCAGCCCGAATATTAAAGCTCAGGCTTTTAATAAAAAGGGGGTTCGGTTTCAACGAAATATCGAATCAAGGGAAAAATAAAAATTTTATATAGAAACTTCTTCTATAGAAATAGCGGTAGAGTTTTGTTTTTCATTTCTACAAATACAATTAAAATATTTGGAAATGCCCTTTAATTGGCGCTTTCATAAATACTGAATTTCAGTTTATATTTTCAGCAGCATGTTTCGTAGCTCGAAAACGGAATTTTAGCAAACTTCATTCATATATTCTCCTCTAAACAGTACATTTACATGGCATTCAACAAACATACTTAGCATAATTAGAAGTGAATTAATTAAAAATTTGATCCACTATGATTTTCAAACACAGAATATTTCAATTTCATAACGATGTCTGAGTCAGTTTTGAGAAAATTTTGGATTAGTCTTACTATCTTAATGCATTGCTAAGTAAAGCCCTGTTGCCCTAATGCTTATAGTAGAGATTTCATCCGACTTGGAGAATCTCAACAAGAAAAAAAGACCAGCCGAGTTTCGGAGCATGACCATCACAGGGAAGTTTTTCTAGTGAACATATTAAAAGAAACTTTCATATTTCCGCTACATGAAAGAAATGCAACAATCGGTTCATGCTGTTCACCAAATCGCAGTTGTAGAGTTGTAGTCAAAAATAAAGTCCATAAGCAATATTTTTGTCGTTCATCGCATATGAAAGCTATAAGTACCAATATAAATAAAATAATGTCTACTAAACGATTTGATGCCATAAAATTGCAGTGTAATTTCATAAATGCTAAGTGGCAACATCCTGTTTTGATATCATGAATAAATTCCGCATGGTAATGTCTGGGCTATGAATTTTGATTAATATGCATGATTCAATCCGGATATAGTTGGTATTTTAATTTTTCTATTTAAAGAAGGGCTATCTCCATCTGCAGGTAAGCCGATCTTGCCATAAAAACAATTACATAAACTTAAACACACTCCTATATAAATAAGAATGTTCATTCGTTTGTTCTATATTTTCTTTACTTTTTGTTATAGGAATAATACTTTTCTACTTTCTTATAAAAACTACTGATAGGTGTTTTTTACTTATTCAGATATGATATGAAGTTTAAAATTATTTCTTAACGGGTCTTCATATAGTTATCAGCTAATAAATTAAATTTTTAAAAACTGATTTGATGGAATATAAAAAGTAAATGAGAACAACAAAAAAAAATTAACATCCAAAAATATTAATTACAATATAAGAAAATTAATGCAAAAACGAAAGAATATGTAATTTTCAGAAGAGACTAGCTGATATATCCGGCGTTTCTCGGGATAAAAATATTTTCAAGTCCAAGTACATATAACACTTTCAATTTAATAAAGTAGTTTTTCGCGGAAGCGTCTTTCGTTTATTTTCGTTAATGCAGTGACCCTTTGGACCAGCAGTGAAACATCTTTCTGCTCTTCTCTCCTTAGAACCACCTGGCAAGAATCTCGTAGTCCTTCGTTCTCCATTTTCCCTTCCCCATAGTTGCTACGACAACAAAATAAGATCTTTCTTATATTGTATTTTATTGCCATTATCCAAAATACAATTCTCTTTTCTATAGTGTTATTGTCACTGATCGGAAAAAACCGCCTTGGGTTCTTCCCTTTTCTCCTTAGGTCCTCTCCCTCCGGTAGGAAGTGGGCTCAACAATCTTGAAGGATTTTACACACTCACTTTGATCATAAAAAATTTTTAAAATAAATTAAACATGGCGGAAAGAGAGTAACATCATTGTATTCTGGTGCAGACATATTGAAAGAGGTATATGCTACGAAATATAAGCTAAATAAAATGTGTGCCTTTCTGTTAACATTCATAGAAAACAATATTTGTATCATATCTTTCACAATGCTAAAACTACCACAATGAGGGATTTGGTAAATATTTTAATGGTTTGAATTTAATTACAATAGCTGAAAGCATTTTCACAAATTGTGCATGAAATAAATTTGAAATGTTTATTAAATTAAGTTAAAGAACGCATAACTTTTAAATTGAAATCATGAAAAAAGATACTTTTCTGCTCTTTAAGATGGTATGTAAATAATCTGCGTGTAATATAATTTTCTGAAATTATTTGCGAAAAACTAAGGTAATACGCCTAAAATTTTCTTAATTTTCGTTCTTTAATTCAATATCTTAGGAAGTAATATTTTTGAAAGTTTGAAAAAGTTGAATTAATCTATGAACGGACGCTAGAATGGTGTCTGCAAATTTCACATCAAGACTATTCACCGCTTAACAGTAGATAGACAGTTAGAGCATCTTTTTTCTCCCTTTGTCCTCTTCTTACGATAGCAACTTGACTAAATAACCTTGAAGGCTTAGAACACACTCAGTATGATGATTTAAAAATTTGTGAAAATTGAACAAAACATCGATAGAATAATTCACTATCGTCATTGGATCACTACGTAACCGTATTTAAAGGTGAATGTACTAAGACAACCGAAAACCGGAAGTAAAAAGACTACTTTGTTGTTTGTGCTCGAAGAAAACAATATTTTCTTATATTAACTTTAACACTGGCAAAAGCCCGAACGCGAAATTGTAAATGGGCTTGAATTTATTTCTATAAGAATAAGACATATCGTTAAAAATTGCGTTAAAATATATTTTTAAACATTAATAAGAATAAGAAAAAAGAATTTATCGCAATGGAATTAATATCATTAAAAAGATAATCTTCTGCTCTTTAAGATGGCTTAAAAATACTTTTCTTGCAATAAATATTTCAGAAGTTATTGGCAAAAAACTACTAAGCATTAGGCTTAATAGTGGCTAATTTTCATTATTTAATTACATATCTTAACAACTAAATAACTCTGAAAGTTGAAAATGGCACCGTTGACCTATAAATGTGCTGTAGGATGTAGTGTGCAAATTTCATGTCGCTACGGTTCATCGTTTAGGAGGAGTTCTTGTGACCGACAGACACTGTATTTTCAGTTTGATAGTATAGATATTTATAAAAAGAAGCCAAAAAAATGCAGAGAATACTCAAGAAATCTTGCCTTTTTAAAATAATGTTTCTTTAATATAACAACTCTAAAATGCATGTCATTTTAAATTTTGAATCCAACGTGAAAAGAAAATATTCTTGCATATATTCATAAGAACATTGTGTAAAACATATTTTCTCAAGACATTTCTGCAGTTCGATATTCTCATGCAATAGAATAAAATTTTAGATTTCATTTTCGACACGTTCTCATGCACCACTCAGTAGGGGAAGGATGGTGGGTGAAAATCTGAACCGAAAAAAATTAATTATAATCACAAAATTTGATTTAATTAATACTTCATAAATAGGAATATCATTTAAAATTGAGCATTTTCGCGTGTGTATGTGTTGATTTAATAAACCTTTTTTCGCAACTGACAAAGTTACACTAAATGAATAATCTAATGATGAATTTGAGATCTGAAATAAAACTCTTTTGTCATTATATAAAATAGCGAATACAACTAAAGTGTATTAATTTTAAAACAGTCTAATTTTTGAAGAAATATAGAAAATTAAATAAGCAGTAATGGCACTTTTGTTTTCACAATACAAAGCTGTTTAGGCAACAATAATCAATTGAAAAAATTGATCTGCATATCAACATGTTCATAAAATTACGTAACTAAAATTCTATAACGTATTCCATGCGAAAAAAATCCATGACTTTCAAAAACAGTCTATGAGCCGACAAGCAAATTTCAAACTTGGAGAAAGGACTGTGACTCTTCTCAAGATTTTAAAATTACTAAATTTTAATAACTCAATGTACTGTTGAAAAATTTGACATCCTTTTGATATTTTTTGGCCAAATAGGAAAAAAATACCGAAATAGTGCTTTTTTTATAAAGCAAATTTAAAATCGAAACGTTAGATTGTACAGCTGATATATTCCTATATCGCAGCAACTTAACATTCACGTTCATACATGAAATGAATGTTCAATATGCATTTGAATTCGTGACTGCTTCCTTAAATACATCTTTTTGCAAGGAATGCTGAACATTCAATGTAAAGAAAAACTACTAATTAGAAGTGGGTAGAATTTGCGTTGTCGTATAGAAGAACCTCCCCTATTATTTTTAAACATTTAGTGTACTGCTATTCAGAAAAATATATTTATTAGTTTTCATAAATTAAACCATAGGTTCAAAATCATAGTCAAAAGCAATTGAACCTGACATCTAAACATATGTAATCTCTTAGATAATGCGCATGCGCCTGTCATTCAACGTTTGACACTGTCTTTACATTTTGCATAAACTTTTTAAGTAGAAAATGCATAATTTCTCGGTAAGTACATGAACGAGTTGTGCACTACAAATCGAAGGTCTTTAAAGAGAAAAAGCTCTTATTTATAAATATATGGCTCAGAACTCCTATAATCTACCACTCATCTAAGTGGGTATCAGTAGATTTACTACATTACCAGACTAAAAATTCTCCAAAGCAAAACCATCAGAAAAATCAGCGGCGTACCCTAATACGCCTGAAATTAAATTATCAGGAAGTATCTTAAAGCAAAGACACGGTGAAAATTACAAAAAAAAGCCTGAACCTGATTTTATCAAAACAATTGGTGGGATATTGGTATTTGAAATTTTATGGCGCAAATTCCAAGTTTGACCATGCTACGCCAAAAAAAGTCGATAAAGACAATGAAGCTATCAAACCATTCAGCCTCGTAACCCCAGCAAAGTAAGAAATATAAGAAGACCGCAATGTATACTGGACAAGTAATCACATTCGTTACAATAACACCAGTGGCATATCTATAGGGAGGCGGTACAGATCTGGCGGCATTCCGAAAGAGGCCACAAAATAAGATGCGCATGGAAACAATTTTATAACTATGAGCAGCGGCATTAGCTCTATCATTTTGTACATAAAAAACTGACGTAAATGTTTAACTGCTTTTTATCGACATGATAAAGAAAGACTGGTGGTGGACGTGCGATTCTGCAACCTAACTGCATACATCAAAGGCTTCTAATAAATTATTTTTTTCTTAGTTTAATTATTTTTACTTTAAGTTTTTCATAACCTGTATAACTTGTAAAGGAAGGGCGGTATATTGCAAGTTCTCCCCAGGCGGAAAAGGTTACAGTTACGGAACTGAATAATGCCACTCACTACTCCCAATAGCTCAATCTTTCACTAGGTGCAAATCGAAAGACTGACATTTGGTTACCCCGGAATAGCTTATAATAGAACTAATAATAAAAATAAAATATTTTTAACATAAATTAAAAGAATAGTACTAGTTTTCCTTTTTTCATTAATCCTGTCATGACTGTTCTAACTTTAAAATTTCTTTAGGCGAAAACAAAAGTCAAAATATCACAATCTAAGTTTTAAATAATTATTTATTATGCCATTTACTTATCAACAAAATGAAAGAATACATATTACGAACTTAAAACTGTGAGCGTATAAAATCCTGCACATTTCTTGATGATATTCATGAAAGAACTGTTAACTGTTCGAACACAACTCTGATAAAATTTTAACAGAATCGTCAAAAATAGGCTCCGAATTTCTTATAATTCAATTATAGCATAATACAAGCGTTATGTGCGGATGTTTTTCACATTCCATGACAAAAAAAACTATTGCGAACAAATACCACAATTTAAAGAGAGCATAAAGAGAGGCATAATTAAAGAATACGAATCAGTTCTTTAGTGAGGTTCGTATGACTAAGCAACTTGACATGGGCATAAAATACTCATTAGTAAGTGAAAAATAGTAACACTTACAGTATCGGCTTTGACGAAGCTTCAGCTTCGCTGTATTTCATAAAACTCTAGTACAAACTATACATGTTAACTTTTTAGTGTGCTCACTTTCCTCTTTCTAAAGGAAAAGAATAAAGTTGAAAAAATTATTTTACTGCATTATTCACTTTTAAAAACGTGCAAAAATTTGTAATAAAATTAATATATACAGACATTCACATTCTTTATTGATTGAGAGTTTCATAATAGGAGGCTGACTTCATATGCTCCGATTTCCCATGCTTCCTTTCGCGTGGCGCTGCGATTGTTTATAACTGCGTTATCAGCGTTTATAAGAGCATTGTCGGCTCTAGTAGATACTCGCTATTTCTCCTTATTTTATACAATTTTAACATAATATTTAGTTAGGCATAAGGGTACGATTACGCTTAATGCTACATTGAGATTAATATGTGTTACAAAAAAATAATAATATACTTAGTATTTGAATTAAAACTTTTATCTGCATAGCCAGATTCAATATTTTCTAAGATAATTTTGGTGATAATATTAATTTTTTATTTAAATTTTAGATAACAGAATCAAAATTCATGAAATTTTTAGATGACATTTCTTTTGGGAGCCAGTTCGAAATTGAATTGGTATTTTTACAGGTTCAAAATATTTTCCGTTTATTTGTTATATCAGTCGTTCAGAAAAATGTGATTAGCACAAATTGATATATTATCTGTGGAAAGTCTTCATTAAACTTGCGGGTGTGAATAAATGAGTGTCTTTTTATGATTACTTATCTCGGTCAATTTCAAGTCCTATTCAGGATTCATCATTATCATTCGTATTATTTTGTGTTTTTAAGATAGATGCACTTTTGCAGATTTCTAATTAAAAGATTTATAATCTAAAAATAATATTTCTAATTATATAGTCAGTTTATTAAGCCAGTCTCTTTCAGAGGATCATGTCAGAGCAGATAGCGTGTTTATACGTATATTTTCTTAACCCTTTAATGACGGCTTGGTAGATTTCGGCCGCTTAGAAAATATTTACATCACGACTAAGTAAGACGGTGCCGAATGTTTGGTTATTTTTGAGGATTAACAAGTATTAAAAACGAACGCGACGATTAGTACCGATGATGGAAAAATTTCACAATTGAGTAAAGGTCCCAACTATATTTAGTAAGTGTTAGATTCGATGCTGAAAATATATGCAATATCTTACCCCTTCAGTCAAGAGTTAAACAATCATGTATAGAGTATTTGTAAGATTTCAGAGATCTATTTAAATATAAAAAAGATCTATTCGCTTACTTTAAAAGTTAAGTTTTCTAACCTGATAGCTAATAGTTTAGAATAATTCAGCACTCAGAGGGGTATAGAATTTAAATACTATCTCACACGATATTCATTATTCCTTAGGAATTTCTAATGCCATTGTATTTGTCAGCATATCTGCAAAGTGATTTCTTTGACACTGGAATCAAGATATTCCAAACAATATGCTATTATTTTTTCGACACTGAATTACTAAATGCTGCGCATGTTTTATATAAGATAGAGTTAAATTGTGAGTCAAACATATCCCACAAATCCAAAAAAACTAACACCAGCCTCTTTGCAGACGATATTGCTATTCTTTTTAACAATCAACACCCAAATATAATCTAAGAAATATTCAGTGAGCTACTAAAAACAATTGAAAAATTACGAATCGAATTTGAAATCCAAATTAACATCAGTAAATATCAAGCAGTCTACTTGTTATGAAAAAGAAATCTCCCTGCTCTACCGAAGTTGCATAAAAGAAAAAGAAAAACCGAAACAGTATACCTTGGCGTAACTCGTGATAGACATCTAACTTTCAAAAACCAGTTCCAAAAATGAAGAGAAACTAAACATGTGCTTGAACCAAATTATTATCCATAATTCGATGCGAATCCCAGCCCTGGCAAAGCATTAGACTTCTAATTTACAAAACTATGCTACGTCCTCTTATTAGTTACGCTTCACCTATAAGAGCCACTATAGCTAAGACTCATAGAAAAGAATTTGAAGACTTCCAGAACAAAACTGATCGCCAAATAAGTAACTTGACATGGTTTCTAAGAAACAAGGATATAAAGAAAAAAAACTGCAATTAACCTCTGTCAAAAACTGTGACAAGAAAAGACACAGAAGGCTAAAAGGCACTCCAATAAATTGCAGAATACCATCCCAATGCGGTCATAAGACTAATCAGCAACTAATCTTCCTAATACGTACTGTCCCACGACACTGGTTTGAATCCTGTCCGAATGGCAGTGCATTACCCCTCAGTAAATCCAAAATTCCGTTCAATAATAATTCACTCTCCTATTTATTCTATATGTTAAATTTCTTTTTCGTTTTAAATTCCATACAGTAACAATAAATAATATTATTTTACAATAATAAAGGAACTTCCGATTCTCGGCTCCAGAATTGAATTTTTAATGCCACTTCTTTCCAGTAATAAGTAAATGTACGGATGTTAAGAATAATAGATAGATTAAATACTACGTTAATACAGTACTGTCGATATGTCTTTTAGGCTATATTTAGACTACCAGCCTGAATATACAAATCTGACCTTAAATAAAAAATCCTAAAATCTCAGAATTGCTGTAATGATGCATGAGTAATAATTAATTTTATATAGAAAATATATATAAATAAAAGAGTAATCTCTTTAAGTGCGTCTATTTATATTGTTGCCATCCTAGAAAAGAGAAATATTTCAAAGGCGCACTTTAAATTGTCACCGGTGAATATTTCGATGTATCACTATCTGTAACTAAATTCATAAACAACAATCAAATATTCATCATATATTCTCCCTGAAAATACTATACCATATGATATTGGGAGAAGTTCCATCCTGATTAAACAAAATGATGCCGCCTGGTGACGCTTGAATCTAATTTTACATTACATGAGTAGGTTGGAAATTTGTACTTAGATATTAATACAGTATTTTTGGTGATGCAATCGACGAAAACTCTTTCCATGTAGGATTATTTTGCCATTATTCAAGCATTGAAAATATAAAAATCATCGAAAATACAATAAATGCGTCTAATAGCTGTTTTTTCTTTTCGTCTAAAGAAATGCTAAGGTGTTGTCTATATATGTGAAGCTCTGCTTACCTTTAAAATTTCCAAATCAACTTTCATATTGCTTTCTTTCAATTATAGAATATTCCAAGAAAAAAAATCTCATGTAGATAAATTGTATTATCGCAGACATCGAGAGAGATATTTCTGCCTTTATGTTTTCGATATAAAAGTCGTTCTGATTTTAAACAAATTTAAAACATATCTTGAAATTTTCTAGTTAAAAAATATTGATTCTGTGCTACTAAGAGATATCTATGAGGCTCATGATATTTTTGTAGAAAACTGAATATTATTGGAATTGCAGTAGTTCAAAGCACTAAAAGTTTAAAAAACAAAATAAATAATATTTTATTTATTGTATAATAAATGTTAATATTAATGTTAAGAATAATAGCTTCGCTGAGAGAAAAGATAAAATTCTAATTTTTTTCTTTTACCCTTTTTTTCTGATATTAGTAGATATTTATATTATCATTGCTTGCTCATTCTCTTTATGCATGCTGCCTACTGAAACGCTACACATTTTGAAAATTTATATAAAGTAAAATATCATTTCATTAACGTTTAAAAAATGTAAAACTGTTTTATTCTTTGATTTATCGGCAAATCTATATAGTATTTAATAGATAACCATTTTAATTTAATGATTTGATATCAACTGAAAACAAAGGTAGATGCAGGATATTTTCATTACGAATGCGAGTAATAGAAATTAGGTATTTCTTTTTTTTGAAGAAAAAAGAAGAAACGTTATGATCTTTGCTCCAAAATATTGGCATAAACTAATTGAAAATTAATTCTTCATGCTCCAAATGCCAACAGCATTTAATTCATAATAGTTCTCAAACGGTGTAGACCTCGCGTCTCAAAAAACTTCACGCTTTGTTCTCCGTCCACACTAAACTTTAGACATTTTAAAATCGACGCATTTTACATAAGTTTCAATTCCCTTTTTTTTCAGTATCTACAAAAAATGTCTGTTTTTTTCAGCATTAAGAAAATCACAATAAATGTATCCGTAATAAGGCAAATCTATTCCACCCTTGCGGATAAACTTTTACATTGATCCTCCCAACATTGAAATCCTGAAAACGAACAAAATCTGAATCGGAATCCAAAAAATAAGAACCAAATAATGAAGAACGTCTGTCGCGACTTCAAAGCAATACGCAACTGAACGGAGAAGTATACAG
>BGPR01042395.1:0-13273 GCA_013235015.1 Araneus ventricosus | reverse complement strand
AACGCCGCCTAAGTCATGGTATATATTTTTCGCCCTCTCGTGATATTTGGCTTAAAAAATGAAATAAAACACACTAATGTCTTGTCTCCATGTCGACCACTAATCTAGGCGCCCGACATATCTGTGCCATTTTGCCGGCCGGTCGCTAAACCACTGCATGCATTAATCGAAAATCATGAACTTTTTTACAGGTAATGGAACTCGAAGCAAAAAGTAAAGACGCAAGGGAATGAATAAAAAAAAAATGCAAGTCAAAATAAAACTTTTAAACATTTGAAAAATAAAGCATCTTCACGAATCAGTTCAAACCATATTCCTTTAACTAAAAAGCGTGAACTTTTATATTTACATCGAATCTGAAATGTAGATAAAATCTCAACTCGCTCCAAGCCACACATAAAGATACAACAAGCATTTCAATAGACACAAGTAAAGTTCACATATAGATTTCCGTCGATGTTTCAATTGTGCTCAATATTAAACAAAATCTCTTATAAAATGACATTGGATCGCCTTTGAACTCGAGGTCCTAGGTATTCGTTAACTAATATCAATCCTATTTCAATTTATAAACTGGTGCAACTGTGAAGAATCCAAGTTTTTCATAAAAATATGTATTTATAAACTAATCTGTATTTTAAAAAAATGGTGCATTTAAAAAGTCTATTAATATACAAATTGAATATAGAAAAGAATGAAGGAACTGAATAAATTTCCAATTCATTTTTAATAAGCATTTAAACCATTTTTTTTCTCTAAATACTTTGGTTTTACTGATATTATGAGATGTTTATGCAGCTTTACTTTGAAATCTGATTAGTGTATGCCAATAAAAAAATAACTATTGTGAGACAATCCTGTTAATATAGTGACTGCAGCCAGTGGCGTAACTAGGGTGGGGCAGGTAGGGCACGTACCTTGGGCGCAAAATTTAGAAATCGTTTGCTTGTATTTAAAAGAAAAGTAGTGTTTTTTTGTGTGTAGCTTTTATTCCCAAGATTCTTAAAAATTGAAATGGTTTCAATAAAGTGTGGGAAAATCTTAAGGATATAGTCATTTTTAGAACCCTGAAACCTCAAGCTGCGACATAGTAACAAATAATATTATGTTTCGGAGGTTTGCTGACCAATGCCCTGCCCGCATCATAAAATTAACCCTCTGAGCGGTTAGCTATTTTGATGTACTAGCTTTAAAGTCTTAAAAATTTGCTTTCAATGTGAATAATTGAATCTTTATTGAGTTTAATAAAGTCTCTGAAATTTTAAAAATATTTTATCCATGATAGTTTGAGAAATTATACAGAGGAACATGAAAACCTTCTTTTGAACTGAATATGAAAAATGGAAAAATACATGTAAATCCCTTAGAGGGTTAAAATCTCGTTTAGAACTCCTACCGCACCAAGACTCAAATTATTGTCTCGGTGGGGTGGGAGATAAGGCAACATAATTAAGAATCGGTTATCACCGCAAGGTTTCTGATGGTTTCACACGGTATTTCTGATTCAGACTGACTCGATATCAGTTTCTTCGGAAGTTAATGATAAATGTTTAGCTATATTGTCATTCCTATTTCCAATCGGCATTCAGCAAAAAATGTTGAAAGGAAAATATACCTCCATTTTTCGCGTAGAGTAAGAGCACTCTAGCAACTTTAAAAGACATAAGCTTGCTATCTTTCCATTGTTGTAGTACTGAATATTTGCCTAATTTGTATGATGAAAATGTGACAGTGCTTATTTTATATTTAAGTTGTAGTTCTTCTGCCCAACGCAAACAAAAATTAAAAAACTTATTGAGAGAGAGAGAAGACCGTTTGAAGTTCTGAAATTGGTGGTTAAAATTATCAGTCCGCATTGACGCTAAATCAAGATAAATTAAAGCGATATCTTTAATAATTAACATGAACAAATATATAAAGAAGAGAAATTCAATTCATGCCGTTATGTGAAGCGTTTTCTTTTCTCTCTGAGTTACTCTATGTCACCAATTAATTTTACTGTCAACAAACACATTAAAATTTGGTTTGCCTATCAAATCATTAAATTAGCAATACTCGACCTAAAATAATTATTTAAATATGTAAATATGTTAGTTATATTTTTTTGTTTGTTATCCTTATGTTAAGTACATGTACAAACAATTTAATACTAAAGTATTGTAATTATAAACACTTCTGCTTCAGAAAAACCTAGGAAGGTAAATTTATAACATTTCGGATACACGAAAGCCATCAAATTTTTCAGAGATAATATAACGTTTTTTTATGGGCATAAATGATGTCTACTAAAATAATAAGGAAATGCAATTTTGCATGTCGTAGACAAATTAATAACGTTATAATTTTAATTCATTTTTGAATTAAAAATTTTTCTCTTCAATAGCGTATCCCCTAATTTCATGAAATGAATTTTAACTTTCTCATAAGGTGCTAGATAAAGCAATATTAAACTGTATTAGTTGTAAATTTCTATTAATATATTTAAATATATGAATTAAATTATGGATGAATTATATTATGAATATTATTAAATATATTTGTCACTAATTCTTTTGTTTGATTTTATCTGTGTTAGCAAAAGATTTACTTCAATGTTTCGAGTTTTTATATACAGGGTATATGGGCAAAAAGTAATGTACCTAATTATTCATTTCTATTCGTATGGGTGTTTCTTCGATTGATTAAGAGATTTTTACACATTTTGTATTATTTTTCAAATACGAGATATTTTATTATACGCTTTTTATTTATATTTAACTAATATATTGAAGGCTCTGACAAAAAATTTGATTTTTTTTTATTTCATCCATATTTAAGGGAATAAAGTTAGAATATTTTCTCTGAAAATTTAGTGAAATTTTGTTTAAAAAATTGTAATCTGCAAATCCTATCAACTCAAAACTGTTTTCTATGTTTTTTTTTAAAGTTTATTTGCACTTTTAATCAATGCATTCCCGGCATGAAGTTTCCGAAAAGAAAATGAGGATCGCATTTCAAAAGAAAAAGAGCGAGCGCTCAGTTTCGGCATTTGCCCTGGGTTCCCTTTATGCAGGTACGACACTGGCTGCAGCTTTCCCAGTACAGGGAATATACTGTCCTACCGCCAGGAGAAAAACCCTTAAGAGGGTTGCCTCAAATAGACGAGTCGAAGAAAGGATGTAAACGGGTATAAAATCAACCGCATCATTTGGAAAACTAACTCCCTTCGTTAGGCGAGGAATTCGTTTTCGACTGAAGCACAAAGTGAAATAAGACTTCCGCTGGTTCTATCTGCGCCACACGAAGTAAAGCCCTTTCCTTCACACACCCCAAAATGCAGAGGAATATCCCGTTTCTATAATGACCGCCACCGGCCTGTCTGGTGACTAGGGTTTATCTCGTGGCAGTAAAACAGTAAAATAATCTGTAAACTTCCATTGTGTAATAGAATAGTTCTGCATTGTTTAAATGTTTCTAACATATTTTCATTAAATGTATGAAAGGAGATTTTTCTTCATTTATGAGTATTTCATTTATCAAGTCACAAACTGTAAACTAGAAAAAAAATCTTACACGAAAATCATTGTAGAATTGGAAACCGAAGCAACAGAATTTTTGAGAGAAAAAAAAGGTAGTTTTCTCTCTTTCTTGATCAAATAAACTAAAAATGTCACAAAATAGGTTGTTAAGGTATTTCTCATATATTTTCAGTAGACAGGTGACAGATGCAAAATTTTTATCACCAATTGAAAAACACATCCAACGCCATCCAATTTACATAAGATCGCAGGCGCACAAGAGCTTTGAATTTGAAACCCGATTACAATGAAGCGTGAGACAGTATTCATCAAGATTGCATCGCCTTTCCCTCTCCAACTCCCAAAGCGTATTTTTTTTTGTATAGCTATTTTTTTTTTATTTTAATTTACTTTCTATATAAAAAAATCAAGTAACAATCGAGCAACACGAATTAACAAAACATTAAATTGTCGGTAACATTTATAAGTGTTGGTTTCTATATTTCGCGTATTAAAAAGTAAATATTAAAAGCATTTTTTAACAAAATAGTAAGAGAATTACAAAACGATTTTAACACAATCCAAGCTTACAAGTCCTGTTGAGTTGTGAATCAGTCAGCCAACCTTAATAACATAAAACTCGTCCACACTGATCTGTAAAACAATTTGAAAAAAAAATAATAAAAAATCGCCGCCTAAGAATAATCTTCTAAAATTTAATCGATACTTGATTTGAAATTGAACTAATTCTAGTACATGGCTTTTGTAAATCAAACGAAACCTCTGAAAATACCACACAAAAAAAATACAAAATTTGGAGGCCCTATTGCTAATTTAAATTGAGGTGACTAATCTCCTGACAGGCCTCTTTTTAAGGCTCCCTGGTCACATCACGAATTGTTACGAAAACCTGACTTCTAGCAGCCTACCGTAATTTTGATCAATACAGTGAGGATGTGTGTGTTCTATATTCCGAGAAAATAAATGTAAAAATATAATTCAACTCATGGCGGAACAAATGTGCAATAGATGAAAATCAGGGTCAGCCTTTAGCCGATTGGGCCAATTGCTAAAAATATGGCACCACGCAAGAGTGCAACAAAGAATGCACTCAAACTTATTCAAATTAAAATGCAGTGTCTGTTTGATTTCAAAACATTATTCACAGGAATTTTTTCGTGTTTTTAAAATCGATCCTTTTCAAGTTTTTAAATTCGTTTGTAAACCAATGGTGTACAATTTGTTCTTCGAGCCAACTGACAAATTCATAATTCAATAGTCCAGGTCAATATTCTCTACTGTAATAAAAAAATAAATATAAAACTTGCAACAGAAAAGTATTACGTTACAAATAATGCATGCCGCTTTTATATAGCGAGAAAAAGGAGGTGTCTCTTACTTTCAACCGCGAACCCTACATCAAAGGAACGACATTTTCTTGACAGGACTGAGTATTTACGTTTCCTATCTGTTAACAAGGGTATGCAGCAAGATTACTATAATCAGCAGGCCGGCCCGAGGGAGGTGCGAACGGTGCGATCGCTCTATTCCCCGTGCCGCCGACCAATTTTGCAAAATGTCCCCTTTTTTTGTATTAATCCGAATATATGTGCATTTGAATATAATCACGCAAATGTTTGTACACATTTCACGTCGACCTTCCGATTGGATGCTTGAGATTCACTACATAACCGACTTCAAAGTGAGAAAAGTAAAAGCAATGCATTTCATTGTGCGTTGTAGCGGCTATCGTACGTTTTTTTCGCGAGGTGTGAAAAACAAATAAAATATTCGTATTTAAAAGGAAAACAATGTTTAATGTAATATATTATTAAATTTACTGGATAACATATTTGTTGTTTGTGCGAACCTGACTACTAAAAGAGAGTTTCTAAATTTCTTTTTTTATGAAAGAAAGAAGAAATTCCGGAAAATAGGTGTAACTCTCTTGCAAAATTTTTAAAAATCAAAAATGTACAACAAACTAAATAAATGCATAATTCACAATTACTAGAAAATCAAAATCGCGGAAATCAAATTGCGTCGTATACATCCAAGAAAACAATCCTGATCATTAAAAAGCCACCTTTTGTCTTAATGAAGAGGAAAGCGATTGAAAGAAATTGAAAAGAGGGAAGATAATTATGAAGCTGAGAGAAACCTACAGACGGAGGTTTATTTATTTATTTTTTTGTAAGAATAAGATGAATTATTCCGGGAATCATAGCTTCAACATAATCAACAAAGCGTCCAAGACGAAATCAATGTTCCTGGTACTTGGCTTGAAATTATAACTGATAAATTTAGAATGGCTATCATACAAAATGGCGTGAAATAAGCACAAAACTACAAATAGTTTGTACTGTGTACAAATGATTGTACTAATTTGTAAATAATTATGCACAAATGGATACAACTTGAAAAGGATTTCAAACTGGGGAACATTATTGACAGAGAGCACGAAAAAAAAAGTTGAAAACGAAACACAGCGTTAAAATGTGTTTGTAAACTAATAATGGCTACAATTTTATATTTATCAGAGCATAATTTGGCGTTCAAGGTAAGTGGAAATGCTTTACATAAACCGCACAACGGTAATTTCTTAGGTCTCATAACATTTCTTGCAATATTTGACCCATTCATAAAAAAACATTTGGATCTTTGTATGGAATCAGCATCGCGTTCCAATGTATCTCATAATATACAAGATAAACTGATTTCCTCTTTGGTTAAAAAAAAGTTGGAAAGGATATAATAAAGTTAGTTAAGAAAGCTATAGAATTTCACAATTTTATTGGATTACACCCCTGACATGAGCCATCTAGAACAATCATCTCTTGTTTTAAGATATGTTAGTGAAGGTGACTTTGAAAGTGATGTGAATATACAGGAACGATTTATTTGTTTTCAAATGGTAAAAAACTCGACAGGAAAAGGTTTATTGGTCAAAATTGAATGCGTATTGGAAAAGCGGGGAATTAATTTGTGGAACTCGCGGGGACAGGGGTACGATAGCTGAGCTAATAACAGATGTTTTATATAAAGGCGTGTAAAAGCGCTTATCATGTAAAAGAATTCCAAAGCACAGTATATAGTTTTCGGAAGTCACAATTTGAATTTAATTATTGAAAATATTTTAAAATCATCTTATGCAAATTCATTTTTTGTGTCTTTATAAAACATACATAATAGTTTTGCAATCACAATTCTGTGATAAGCTGGGATATGTTAAAAGAGCCTGTCGAATATCTTACTCCGGAACCATTATCAAAAACGACGAAGAAACGTCGTTTCGAAAAGTGGGAATTCGGAAAGATACCATTTACCGCAATTTTCTCTGGAATACCTTTATAAACATATTACTGTCATGAAAACGAAGTCCTAAATCCAATCAATCGAAAATAAACTTTATTTGAATATTTATTAAGTTTGGTCATTTGGTATGACATACTGAATGAAATAAATATTGTAACATTTTTCGAAATTTCAGTTTAGATATCAGTACTGAAAATTCACATTCAAAAGGCTTTTCAAATTTTTTGAAAAGTATCATGAATTTGGATTCATATCTGCTTTTGATAACTGGAAAGGAAATAGCTGAAGAGTTAATTGAAAGCGACACCCGGATCTGAAAATCAACGAACTGGAGGGGAAAAAAAGAAATTTTGCTTTGAAGGAATCGGTGTGCTTATTTCATCTGCAGAATAATTTTTACTAATTCAATATTTTTTAATCATGATCAATAATGCTACTTTTTTTGAGAAAAGATTCTAAATTTATCAAGAACATGAGTCATCGTATGGATTTTTATGTAATTAGGGTAATATTTATAAACTTACTGAAGATGATCTTCTTAACTGTTGCAAAGATCTAAACGCGACTTTGCAAGACGATCTTGATTGCATCGATTTATTTAATGAAATCAAAATTTGTCTTAAAATTTTGCCATTCAAATATTCATTCCCATAAAATATTGTAAACATATTCTAGCGAGTCACATTCCACATCGCCTTTCGAGTTTCTACAGCAATTATTTTTGTTATTTGATTTATGAATTATTTTGATTGTAATTGAAATGTTTTTTAATGACAATTTAATTGTTTATCATTTTAATTTATTCCTGAAGTCCTTAATATACCAGTTTGTGCAATACAATAAATGGCAAAATGCAATGAATTATTATGTTACTGCATGGAATTTGTTTCAAGGCCCCGCAAATCAACTTTGCACTAGGCCCCGCTGTTGTTGTGGCCGACCCTGATAAACAGAGACAGCTTTTGTGTCTCCTAAGATATTGGCAGCTTTTGAAGACAAGCAGCTTTTGAGACTCTCATAAAATGTAGACACACAGAAATGTAGATATATTTTTAATTAAGAATACATTTATTGTCAGTTAACGCACATTATTATTATTTTAGATTATTTAAAGGTAAATAATCAAAATTACTTTGTTTTTTAAATCTTCAGAATTAAACACAATTTATACTAATTTAAAAGAATAATTAATTAGTACTAGCAAAAAATAAAATGGCAGTTTTAATTTCAATATATACGGTTGGATTATTTTCGCATCCTCTTTTTATATTTTTAAAGCTATAAAAATGTTTATGAATTACTCTAAAATTGTTTTCCATAGTAAAAAAGGAATTTATAATTATTTAAGTACTCTCGGTATTATAGTCATCAAAATACATATTTGAAAAACTCCAAAAATACCTACAATTTTTCATCTATTTAATTTCGTGTATTAGTTTAATCGTAATATATGTTATAAAAAAACTTTTCATCCAAATTTTATTAATTCGATGTATAAACCATAAGGATACAATTTGTTATGCAACAGGGTACTATTAACTCCGTATTAAATCAGTCTGAAGGTGTTTCTTTAAAGTTATTAGAAAAGAACATATATTTTAATTATGCAGTTTCTAACATTCATTACAACCGATTGAATGACACCTGAAACCTGAACATTTTAGGTTTCTCTCTATTGTGCTTCTCTGAATGCGTTGATTTTTTCTTCCCCAACTTTAGTATATAAATGTTCTGCTATTGACTATTTTTCTTTCAGAAAGAAAGTCAAGTTTAGTGAATTTCGCATACACATTTAGCATTGCAACATCTTCATTCTTGAGATTATGTAGTATTATCCTCTTAAAGTATGTACAGTTTTACATGTTAATAATTACTCTTTTCAAATCATATGTTGTTTCAGAAATTTTATGAACTGTCGTAAATTAAAATTTCGAAATTAGATATTCCTTTTTATTCATTTTTCTCTATTAAAAATGCATTCCTAGTGCTAGAATGAGTATTAGTAAGATGCTTTATTATTGTAGTGGAACTTGGCTAACTCGATCACTTTTAATTCGAACTCGTGGGTTATTAGAAGTACTTTTCTCCAGGCGTCCCCTGGTTTTCCTATTAACATAATGTTAAAATATCGTCTGTAATTCGTTTTTTTCTGTTTGTTTAGTCGAAGTCAAATCTAGAAATTGTAATTGTTTTCTTGTTTCTGAATCATTTTCGTTGCTTAAATAGCCCGATGTTTGCGTTCCTAAGTAACCACGAAAAAATAATTTCGTAAGGCCCTTAATTTTCTCGAAAACTTTACTGATTACAATGCATCCAATAAAAAAATCACACATTTTTCATTTCCTTAAAAATTAAAGTTTTAAGTTAGAAAATTTATTAACATTATCATTTTAATATTATTAAAATTCTAACATTAAACATTATTAATTAATCTATGAAATGTTTTCAATGTTTAATTATACATAACATATTATTTATTAAAACTTAAATATATCGAAGTTATCCAAAATTGTTTCCATTTGGTCCAAAATGGTCTCCATCAACTAAGGCCGGCGCTGATGAAAATTTTTAAAAATGTTGAAAATAAGAAAAAATATTTTTCGCATAAATATTTTTATCAGCTGATATTACTTTTAATAAAATTATTGTATCTAATCATTTCAAAATTATTATTAACTTGACTTTGAATAGCTAAATTTTCCTAGTAATTATCTGAATTGTATTTTAGAAGAATGCCGTCGCATCATTTTCGGTGAGCGACTTCTAAGCAAAGAAAACAAATGCGTAATAATCAGACAAGTTCTCGTTGAAGCACCATGTAAATAAATTCGAAACGCAAAAGCAGCCAAAGACATAGAAATCGAAGGAACACAAATTATCCGAAAAAGGCAAACCTTGGGTGAGATTGAAGTGGGAAAGAAAATTAAAGAAAAAAGAGAGGATTAGTTGGCCTAGCGCCAAACAGGAATATCCAAAAATCCAGTTTCGGCTAAGTTCAAAAACAGAGCAAAAAATAAAACGATGAAGGTTTTTCATAAATTTACATTTTTTAAACTTGAATTTTTGAATAATTTTAGAGAGTTTAATAAAGAATAAATATGCTGAAAACCCAAGTATACTTGTAAATAAAATACTTAATTTAAATTACTTTTCGAAGATTGATATCCGAAGATTCAAACTTAAGAAATATTAATTTGTGGGAAAACACTCATCATTTTCTTTCTATAAGAGAGAAGCAGAAATTCTACTCATTGCAATTCTTGATATCCTTCTGTGAATCTTAATACCAAAGTGCGGATATCTTCCTCAATTTAAACTGTATTTAACTGAAATTTCTATTTAAGTTGCCTTATACATCTGACATTAAAGTTTGTAAAGAAATTTTACTACGTCTCTCACATTAGCAGTAAAAAATTATTAACTACAAATACCCATATTTAATTACCACAAATACTCATTCTCTAACATTCAACGTATTTACTTCACATTTTTTAACAATGCTTCTCTAACATATTGTCAAATATTCCTTAACTTTCGTAATATTTTCTGGAAAACTTTGCATATTACATGCAAAAAAAATCGTGAGGGAAATTTGGGATTTTTTAAGAAAACCTTTATATGTTTCAGAATAAATGTGCTATTTTTACGAAAATGCATGTAAGAAATGTGCGCATTAAGCATAAACATTGATGAAATTTGCAAATCCTTATTAACTTTCTGTGAAACGGGGTGAGGCGAAACCCCCTTTCGTCTCCACAAACTTCTTTTCGGTCTCTTAATATTCTTCGTGATCGATCTTCATTGCAAATTGTTAGTTCAAGCCTATTCTTTACATGGTCGACGTACAAGTGCCGTTGCTCTAGCCTTTCTGGAGAAATTAAATATATAAAAAGTGTAAATCCGAAAGCGTCTAGGTACTTTTGATCCTATAGTGTAAATGTTTGTTCCACTTTTTTGGGACACAATGTATACTATTGTTCTGACAGTTCACTCTCAATTAAATAATTTTAAAAATTTTAAATAGAATACATATTATTATATTAACTTTAATATTAAGTATACTATTGTATTTCTGAATTAAATCAATATATACAATAAAACAAATTTTTTTTTATTATGGGACTGTTACAATTAATCATATATAAGATCAGGAATAAAGAAATCTGGAATGCAAAATCCAATTTTGAAGAGTCGCCGATTTGCAAAATTGTAAGACATAAATCAGAGAACAGGTAACTTTTTTAACTCATTACATTTAATGCAAAAACCAATTTAAGTTCATAACAGTAATTTTTGCTAATTACATTTGCAGACTTCAAACTAGAATGCTTATAAAAACGCCCCATAAACCGACTACTGAAAATGCATAGGAATATAAATATAGACAATTATTATAGATAAATCAAAGTAGACGTCATGGTGGGAGCTTTTCTGAATGTTATGATACACTATGCACTAGCTTCTCAGTCATCCGGCCCCTTCTTATATTCCAACGTTTCTTGCCGGATATCGACTTCCTGTTTTAAAGCAAAACGAGGACTATTTTCCCGGATTACTACCCAGATAGCAATTTTAGTTTGCAGCAAAGTTGCAGCAATCTGCGAATTTGCAAAAAAATTGACATGACAAGAGTGAAAGCTTGAAACAAGTTTGCAGCACGTTAACGCAAGCTTCGAAGTCACCACGCGTCAAACTTGTCACAAATTTGTCACGTCAAACTATAGCAAGAAACAGAGTACGCAGGAAAGCTTCGAATTCGGACCCCCGACAGCCCATTTCGTAGCCAATCGCAGTAGCCACTCAGCCAGCTGCACTCTTGGAGGAGAAGATAGATTGCGCTAATAGTTCGTGCATCTACACGTTTTATTGTAAAGTGTTTTCTTGACTTCGTTAATTTTTTAAATTTTGAGTTGAGAATATGATTTGAAGTCAAAGAAAGAGCGATTTTCGCTAATAACTACGTTTTGTCAGTAGAATGAATTGTGAAATTAGGGTTCAAAAGTAATTGCTTTTAAAATGGGACAAAATGTATGTTATTATTTTTCAAATACCATCGACTGTTTTTAGGTTTAATTTTGTTTAAAAGCATTAAAATTTCAGCATTAAGAAAAAGGCGATATACTTTTCTTTAAAGTGCGAGTTCTATATTTAGTAAAAAAGATGGAAATTGTTTCAATTTTTTTTATAAAAAAGTTTTTTTACAAATTATCATTGATTTATTGAATTAATAAAAAAGAAGGACGATCTAGGAGATGCTATTAAAAATCTTTAATAAAAACAGAGACAAAATCTACTTTGCATTAAACTTGTTTTGTAATCATTGTGTGAAGTTCGTCATATCTTCACAGCAAACTTGCATTGCAAGGAGGGGTGGCGCTAGTTGTCTATTTTCGCCGTAACAAGCCGAAAGCAAACCTGTGGCAAACTTGTTTTGAAAGAGAGGGCGGCGATTCTGCCCTATTATTTTGTAGCAGTTTCGCTACAACATCGACGCTTCAAATTTCCCATAACAAGATAATATCAAGTAAAAATCAAACTTGCTGTAAATGTACGTTCTATCTGGGTAAGAGCCTATTGTTTCAGTTCCCTCGATAATCGCTGGATGGCGCTGAGTACGTATTCATTACTGAAAGGATGGCAATGTTGTTAAGTATGATAACTTGTATATAACGAAGTAAATAACCAAATGAGTCAGATACATCTTATAAAACATATTAAATTATTTCCTAAATCAAGAGAATACTTTTTAGTAAATGAAACTTTCTTTCAACTTTTCAACAAACGTTTCCACGGCACAATTTGAAAAGAACTAAGAATTAACGGATAATGACACAAAGGAAATTGAATTTTATGTTTAACAGTCAATCTTGCAGGTGAAGAATTTTCAAAAACATTTTTAACATGCAATTATGTTAAAATAATACTTGTAAAATAATTACATCTCATATGATATATACTGACTTCGTAAGAGAGCGTTCAAATTCATAAATATCAAATGCGTTTTGTAATTACATGTAATAAATAATATTTCAATTACCACTTTTTTTAAAATTAGAATACTTTTATATATTTACTGTGTTATCTAATCTGCAGTCTAGTTCTATGTGGAATTGGAAATAATTTAAAAACCGGCATATTTGATGCTGGTGATTTCTGTGAAACAACGCGTCGGTCTCTGATAGTGTTCCTTAAACATCGATAGTTCAGCTATCGATAGTCCAGTCGATAGTTTTCCCAACTATCGACTGAAACTATCGATAGTTTTTAAGCTATCGATAGTAGGTATAAATGAGACATGAATACGTATGTAACGTAAGTATACATGAAACGTAAGTGCATATGTAACGTACGTCTGAAACGTACATATGTAACTTACGTCATACGTATATATGAAGCATGCGTACGTATGTGACGTACGTAAATATGAAATATGTGTTTTTATGTAACGTACGTCAAACGTA
>BGPR01042394.1:0-13275 GCA_013235015.1 Araneus ventricosus | reverse complement strand
GACTCAAAGAAACACACTAAAAGGATAAATTATTTATTTAACTCCGGCATCAAAAGTCACATCATTGCGTGACGAAATAAAAAGCAGTAGTATAACAGTAGACAGTTCCAGTATATACGTGTACAGTAATGAATCTGCGCAGTTTCATTACAAAGAGGTTCGCTTGGAGTGACTGCGTAGAATCAAGACAAAAAAGGATCCGTGGACAACAGGGTTCAAGTTGATGGATTGGCAATTTGGTTCTAGAAGTAATGGACGCCACAGCTTCCTATGCAATGTATTTCAGCAAAAATTTTCATCATTGCTTACTTTTGAAGTTAAACCTTACCAGTAATTACCACAAATTTAAAAAGATTTCATAAAACCATACTTTAGAAAGAAACCTACTCAGTATGAAAAAAAATTGCCAAATATTTTTCCCTTCACCATCAACAATAGAAGGAAAAGCAAAGATAAAATATTTGCAGTAACAATGAAAATTATTTGAATTTCGTCACAGGGATGAAAAGTAAAATATACCTAAATACAGGGTGGTCATCAACTGTGTTTTCTCTTTTAAATGAGAGAGCAAATAAAAAAGTTTATTACAGATAGGTGGCGTACCAATACGGCGTTCTAAATTCGCTAAAGCGAGAGATTTCCATACGCAATGGCCACCGACCAGCGGAAGCTGATGTGAGTTTTCTGTTGTTTTTTTTAAACTTTTTCTTGAATATCTCGAAAACTCTTCAGTTTTCGAATTACAATTGATTTAGCAAATTAAAAGGCGTAAAATTACTTACACAAATATATGCTTTTATTTTTCTTTCAGCTTTAATAGTTTCGCAAATAATGGCTGTCAAAAATGGGAGATCTCCAATACTTTACGATCATCTACACCACCGTAACGGCGCGTTACCTATCTGAAAAGAAACTTTTCAAAATGCGATCTCATTTTTTAAAAACCGTAGTTGCAACATTATTAGTGTTTTTATTACTAATTTTAGAAATGGCTCCAATAATTTATGACCAACCTGTGTAATCTGTGATAACTGTACTTTTGTTATGTTGTATGGGAGAATGGGGTAAAACCGGGTACCCTTGATTCCGGCTCGGCTAGTTCTCCTTTACAGCGGACAGACGCTAAATTACACTCTACTAGCCAAGAAAAAGGAACAGTCATGGTAGCGTGTTGTAGCTGTTAAATTCACTGCGTCTGTGAAGGTATATTTGGTTTGAGACGTCAACTCTCTAATGATCGTTTGATTTTAAACTATCCTTACTTAATAATCATTATAGTTATAAAAAGTATATTTAATACAGCTTATTATACGTTTACTAAGGATTTATACTCAATCAAAGAATAAAGATTTAGCCCAGTTGTTGCGCAATTCTGTTTCGTTTTTTATAACCTCTGCACTCGGGGTAGAACGGGGTACTTCAAGTGGCGTAAGATCGGGACCGTCACTATTAATGATCCCTCCGATTAAGACGATAAAAACACATCAGACGTCGATTGTTTATATTTTAATGATGTATTTTCTAATTTAAATAAATGAGAAGAGTTAAAACAATGTAGAAACTGTCTTTTAGCTGAGCCCACGAATGTTGCAGTGGCGCTGAGGAAGAATACAACTGCTTTACATGTGAATTTTGTAACTAATATTCTTAAATTGTCATAAAAAAAATATATCTGCTGCTTTTATACTGAAAATCGAGTTTTCCTAATTTCCCATAAAGTTAACATGCGTACACGGTGGTATGACTTTT
Organism: Araneus ventricosus; assembly: GCA_013235015.1. Classification (NCBI taxonomy): domain Eukaryota; kingdom Metazoa; phylum Arthropoda; class Arachnida; order Araneae; family Araneidae; genus Araneus; species Araneus ventricosus. The sequence goes on along the minus strand of BGPR01042394.1, from coordinate 11,526 downwards.
TTATAAAAATGTCTTTGGTAAAAAAAGTAGTAAGACTTTGACTTTTCTTGAAAGATATATTGCTATTGCACGCCAATAAACAATGAGTATTTTAATAAAATTTGACAAGCTCTATGTCGAATAGGGTAACTCAAACAGCCCTTCGAGTCTTAGGTACCCGTCTTTACCCCATTTTCCCCTAAGTATTTTTTAATTTATAAATACTTCAAATTTTGCTCACAAATACTGAAGCGTAACCACAACCACAAACGCAGTTACCCCATCCTGCCTAAGCACCCAGGGACCTTGTATGAAAGCTGCTGCAATAGCTCGAGTACTGAGGCGGGAGGCCTAACGGCCATCACTGGCCACGGCCCGACGCCTCCCGAAGGAGGTAAGTACTATCACTGGAGGAGAGTAACGACCACCACCATTATTGTACCCCCAGGAGTATCCGGCGGTTTCTCATCCACGTACTCGTGGTGCCCCCAGGTGGGAGATATTGAAGCATAAGGAAGATTTTAGCGAGAGTTTGGTGACAAAGAAATAGATAGTTATCATTTTATTAATAAAGTACAGGTAAATGTTTTCATCCCGAGCAACGCCGAGTATGTCATCTAGACTTTTAAGGTATTTTAAAGATTTGCAGTCATCTATGATTTGACAAAAGTTTGTCTTTCTATTATTATTTGAAAGTAAGTTCATTCGAAATCCATATATATGTCTTTTTGATAACTTTCCCAACTTCTAAAAAAAAATAACGCCTTTCGATTCAAAAAGCCCCTTTTGAAATTAAATTTTTAAGGAATGTTTCTAGAACTCCTATACTTGATATGCTTTTTTAGCGTATATATATAAAAATAAAAGTGCGTTTATTGTATCTATGACCTTATTTCGCCTGGAAAATCGCTTTCTTGCAAAGAAAGTCAAAGAAACTTGGAACCGAAGATCATTTTTTTCCCTTCTCGGAGCTCAATACATCTACTCTCTTAGCTTTTCCCTTTACTTTTTTTCCATCTCTTCAACGAATGAAAGCTTTCTGCTTCACCTTTGCTTTTTTCTTTACTGTCTTCAGCTTATTCTTACGTATGTTGAAAGAAATTTTTTTCTGGAGTTGGTATCCACTTAGCAAAGAGCCAAGCGAGTTAGTCGTGCCTAGGGACAAAGTTTCGAACGGTCGTTGGTAATGTAATATGATTTGTCTAGTTATCCACTCAGGTCAACAAGTGTCTTATCAAAAAAATTGTAAGAAATATTCTGGAGGACTCTATTAAAAATTAATGCTAGTTTATTAACTGATTTCTAAGAATATGAAATAATTAATTTTTTTAATATGTGGCACCAGCTACCTCTTCTAAAATAATTAAATTTGTTACATTAACATTAGACATTCATAAATACATACAAGCCCAGAGCATTTGAAAGAAATAAGCATGTAAATTATTTATTAATTACACAGGCCTGCAAAAAAAATACTTTTTGAAAATTGTTTCAATTTTGATGACTGATTTTTATGTTATTTTTTGTGCTGATTATAAAAATGAAATCCATTTATTTCTATCACGTAAGGTTTTTTTACAAAGTGATTGCATATTTTGAAGGAAACAGTTGAAATCGCGAAATTTTGACATTTCATTTAAATTTCTCATTAATTTATAAATCCATATAAATTAGATTTATATCCTAGTTCAAGTAATTGTTAAGTATAGGTAGAAGGTTACAAGTCCTTATAGTAAAGTTTTTTCCTTTACCTCAAAAATTCTTTTGTCACTTTTCCTCTTTTAAACTTTTCAGGGATTGTCTCTTTGTAGCATCCAGCAGTAATCGGCTATCATGCTGACATTCCATTTTCCTTGATATCGCCTCTCCATTTCCTTTATATCTTGGTGAAATGTTTCACCTTGTTCCACACTAACTGCACCTAAATTTTCAGGAAAATAGTGCAGGTGCGAATCGAGAAAAGGAACTTTTAAGATCATACTACTCTTCTACAATAGATTTGTAGTTTGGATTTTTTTGTTTCCAAGAAGGCTAGTAGTAACTAGTTTGAAAGATTCCCAGGCTTTTCTTTTGTCTGTTTTCATTTTAGTCTCAAAATTTTCATCTTTCATCACTTTCCTGATGTCTGGTCCTACAAACACACCTTCCTTTAGGTTTGCTTCGGATAAACCCGGCAACTGGTCACAAAGGTATGTGAAGCATTCACCTTCTTTCGGTAAACCCTTGATAAATTGTTTCATAAGACCTAATTTTATGTAAAGCAATAGAAGTAACACTTTTTTTGGCAAGTAGAAGAGGTATCCGGTTTCAATTGGTTTCCTCCGTCTTTAATATTGTGTTTAATAGGCAATTTATCGATTCAGAGGAATATTCTGGATTGAAAGAGTGTCTTCTTTCTTGTTTGGTAACTTAAACCACCAATTTACTATTTTAAGTCCATAAATATGTTTATCGAACTCATATAAATAATACTTTTTTGGTCCGAAATATACTAAATTCGTAAAAAATAGATTGCGATTTGTGGCGAAACTGTACGTGATGGAATTTTTTCATTATTTTTCCAGTAATCAGAATCCAAAAAAACTATAAAAAACACCACTTTCTTTACCGACAATTTTTTCATCGCAGACCTGTGTTATTAGTAAAATTTTAGTTTCGTGGGTTGGGAAATGCCTTCTTTTCTCGTGTCTGGCTTCAGACTCTTTATAGATCACAAAGCACGGTAGCGCTTTTACTGGTGATGCGCGTGCGCCATGTATTTACGACCACTGGTTAGACCATTTTTTTTCTGCAGTTGGTATCCACTTAGCAAAGAGCCAAGCGAATTAAACATGTTTATAAACAATGTTTCGAACCGTCGTTGGTAATGTAATATGGTTTGTCCAGTTATCCAATCAGGTCACCAAGTGTGTTAACACAAAAACTAAGAAATATTCTGGAGGACTCCATAAAAAATTAATGCTTGTTTATTAATTGATTTCTAGGAACGTGAAATAATTAATTTTTTAATATGTCACAACAGCTAAATCCTTTAAAATAATTAAATTTATTACATTAACATTAGATATTCACGTAACATTCCCCATAAACACCGTAATTTGAGATTATCTGAGCCGAATTCTCTCGTTTGAAGTTTTTTGATGCATGTTCGAAATTAGTAAAACCTTTTCCAATTCACTCCGAAACCTGATTCTAAGCTAGTTCTCTAGCTAGAATTATAATGCGCTTTAGCTAAATTATTGAGGTTTTCACTAGGTAACGTTTTGCACTTAGGTTGTGAAAATGTGCATAGGACAGGCGCTCAAATAAATATCTAAGTCAAGCAATACTAACACAGAGCATTTGAAAGAATTGAACGTGTGAATTATCTATTAACCATTTGCAAAATTTTAGTCGTGGGTTGGGAAATATTCACTGTCTCGTGTCTCATCGCAACTCGTCACAATTTATGCCACAGGGGAGAGCTGTACTTACTGGTGATGCGCGTACGCTATAATTGTGATCATTTGCCTCAAATATTATTTAAATTAATTATTAATTATACAGAAGCTAAAGTGAAATAAAAATATTTCAAAATAGATGTCAGAAAACGTTAGAGACCAGAATCCTTCGAGCAATGATCTAAGAGATGTTGGCACAGATTGCAATGTTCTGTTGGACGTTGGGCTATCAAATTTGGCGGGTAGTTACCTCTTGAGTAGTAGGTTCTCACTAAGAAAAGGGTTTTCTAAATTTTTATTAGATTTTTATTTAATTAAAATAATCTTAATTTTAACATTCGTCCATAATAACTTCAGAGCATTATATACACCATTTTAAAAATGAGCTTTTTAGGTATTTAATTTTTGAGAAATCCTTTTCTTTAATATTAATAAATTTTTCAACCTTTTTAAAAAATAAAATTTATAACAATGCTTTTTATTGTTGTAATAAGATTCAAATCAATATCATTATTTCACCAAATCTTGAAGTTGCTTATTTTTATCACTGTTAACGTTATGAAAAAAGAAATTGCTTTCTTTGGGTATTAACTTCAAAGCAGAATTCTCACTTTAGCTTTTATTAACATGATAATGTTTTCAGCCTGGTATTCTTTCTATAAATTGCGTGAAGTAAAATTCTTTACGCGCAGAATTCAACGGCTTACGCAATGAAGACAGAGCAATCGAACCGAAAACATTATCATGATACGATATTTCTACCTAGAGGCTCGAATTTCCTATTTTTTTCCTTTGATTACTTTTTTTCCCTTTGAAATACAGCTCAGCTATTTATTCCATTTTTTCAGACAATTAATCAGAATCATATATAAAATAACCAGCGGGAGTATTGTCCCTTCAGCTTTTTCGTATAATCCCACAATCTGGTGCTTTTAGGGAATCGAGTATGCATAGGTATAGTGCATCTTCATAGTGCCCGATTTAGTCCAAACTTTATCACCGATTCATAATTATGGTGTAACATTCACCTGCTGAAATTCATACATCTGGCTAATTGCGCTCACATTACATATGGATAGACAGACAGTCAACCTGATAATGGATTCAGTTCAAATTCTATACACATTTACAATTTTGGAGATAAAACCACACTTTTGCTTATCTAATTTTATGAGTTACCTTATTTGCATGGGGCCACGGTGGCCTAGTGGCAAGGTTTCGGCATCGGAGCCAAAGGCTTCCAGGTTCGAAACCCGATTCCACCGGAGATACCATCCCATTCCACCATGTCACACCCCTGACCCCAAAGACGAAAGTCTTCGGTTTGCAGCCTGGGTGGGCGTGCGTAGAATCCTGATTGATCCAAGAGTTTAAAAAAATTACAAAGTAATATCAAAATATATACAAAAAAACCTGTAACATGAGTTGCATTGATGACTTCACAAAAGCGACCTCGCTACAGCTGTTGAGGCCGTTGCCGCCAGTTATTCTTGACATGATTAAGGGATAAGATTACATTGGATTGGAATGCAGATGCTGCCTCACCAATAGACTTGAGACCTTCTTGATAGTAAGATGGAGAAATGAGTAATAAGAATTAGCCACTGGAGATACCGTGTATGTGAACCTATTTCTCACTAAATCATCCGTAGGAGGTCAAATGTCCTACAGCTGGTGTGGTGCGAAAGCTTAGAGAGGTGTCGTCCTCTTCAACTGACCTCATTTCAAAATTGACATCCGTCCCAACGCGGGACTTCAATATAACTTAACTAAATATTGGTTACATGTACACGGGTGGGCACTCAAACTTCCTGTTGACAGATTTCGAAGAAAACGGGAAACAAATCTGCAATTGGGGTGTAAAGACCACGTGTTAAATTTCATCCTTCTAACTGGTAATGTTTTTCATCTACCATGTTAGCAGGACATAATTTCAAAATGCTTTATTTCGAACTCAGGGAGGTCGAATTACGTGCTGATTCTGAAAATGCCGTGATTACATTTTTTGTCGATTGCAGTACTTTCTCTTTCTGAATTCGTATAAGAGAAAGAAAAGACGTGACGCACAAAGCACAGTAAGACAATTCACAGTAGATATCATGCGCGAATGGGTTTGTCATAGAACTGTCAAGTTTCGTTAATTAATTTCTTTTATTTGGTTCTTTTAATCTTGTTGGTTCTGTACTTCCAAAAAACTTTCCAGCATTATACTGTAATACAGATTTTGCACTGAATTTTGTTCAAAACTGTACTATTTATAAATAGAATGATTCATTTATATAAATTTAAATATTTTGTCGATCTGGAGGGAAGTGCGGGACCAGATTATAAATATGCAAAGTTGGTAACTGCCTAGAGGCCCCGGAACGCTTCGTGATTTTTTTTTTCCTATTTTTTCTTTATTTCCAACAAATTCAACTTAATTTCATGCTTTCAATTAATTTAAAAGAGCCGAGTACTCGAACTTATTCAAATTAAAATACAGTATCCAACAGTATTCTTTTGATTTTTTTCATGTTTTTTTAAAATTCGCTTGCAGAATTCGCTTTTCTAAATTGGCTTGAACTGTGGTCCATTTTGTTCCGCAGTTGGTTGACTGATACAGCATTCCCAGCAAAGTTTGTATCAGAATATTTAGAATTATGCAAAAAAATGTAATTTTTTGCCATCCTTTTAACAAATTGTCTTTAAATATAAATTTTGCATCGCTTTTTTTTATTTGCGAGACTTTGAAACCAAGCGGCTTCAGTGTCTCGCTGGCGTTCAGTAATTCCGTGTCTCCTGACCCGGTTAATTCCGGTTCGTCCACGGGCCCAAGAGGGTTCTTTAATTGCGGGACCGCCGAAGGTGACCCGCAATTAACTATTTAGTTATTTTAGTTTGTGTCAATATTTGTTACTTAAAAATTGCTTGTCTAGAAATTAAATTAAAATCTATAAAAAAATTTCATTTCGGAATTGGTGATGGGAAAGGGGAGTGTCCCAAAGCTTGTATTACCCATAGGCTCCTACAGGGCTTAATCCGAATCCGAGGAAGGGAGGAGTTGCTGTTGTCCTGCTGAATCTAAAAGAAAAAAATAGCTCATAATAAGGAAGTTAAATACAAATATGTATGAAATTCATTATTCCTGAACTTCTATCGACGAAGGACATTTTGTTGAATTTAGGGGAAAATTATATGATTGACTTGTTACTATTCTTACTTTTAGTTGCTTGAATGTTTTACTGCCGGTCATCACCCCATACTCATACAATTGCTCAGTAATCGCAATGTTCGAGAGTGCAGGGATAAAGAACGGCGTTATCTCTGTCTATAAGTCTGTCTGAGAATACAACAACTCAGAAACGCAAGTAGTGAAATGGATGAAATTCGGTGAACATTTTTATCATCAGAATCGTATAATGAAATTTTGGGCCAAATCCATCACTGAGTTGATTTTCTGTCGATATGCATCCTCGTATGTGTGTTTGAACATGATGAATTCAAAACGCAGCATGGATTTTGTATAAGTTTCTTTACGTAACCAGCGGGAGTGGTTCCCCCTAAACTTTCTCGTATACTCCTAACACATGTAGAGAAAAAAAATAAGCCGAAAGGCAGTAAAACGAACAAGAACCGCTAACGCAGCGGAGAAAAAATAAGCGAAACGTCATACCACGGTTTCCGAAGGTCGTCCAACGCGGAAGTGGAATTTGAAACAGGCGTGATTACCAATACGGCTGGGTGTAAGATAAAGAAAATGAAATTTGCAATTTGAACGCCTTTTTTTAAAGGATTGACGCATACAATTGGACACAAATCTACCATTAAGGTAAGAAGGCCACATACCAAATTTCATTTATCAAAGTAATTTTTTAAAGTTATTGCATTCAAAGGTATGCATTTATACAGATAGTCAACCCTTTGACGGATTTGGTCCAATATTTGATGCAAACCTACAAAACGCGTACCAAATTTTATCCACCTAGCTGTTTAAGTTTGTGAGTTATCGCGTTCACATTAACATGAACATAAAGACAGGCAGACTTCCCGTAGACGAATTTTGTCCAAAATTTGATAGAAACCTACAAATTCTGTCTAAAGAACACATGCCAAATTTCATCCCTGTAGCTTTAATGTTTTTTTACTTATCGTGTTCACAGACTCACAGACAGACATAAAATCTAAAATTGTGTTTTTCGGACTCGGGGAGGTCTAAAACGTAAAGATTGGTCAAAACCTCGAATTCGAATTTTTTGACGATTACAATACTTTCTCTTTGTATACTTCGTAAACGAGAAAGTAAAAACTGTAAATCGTTATCAAATTTTACGACAAATTATAAACGGGAAGATGTATTGTTCTATTCTCTTCACTATGCGACGAAGTTAAACATGAAACGCTCTAAATTGCGGAAGTATGCGAGTAGGGAGAACGATCTCGGTGATTTATTATTCCAATTAACTAAATAAGAATTTTCAAAATGCCGGGATTGAAGGATAAAATCTCCAGTGTCTGAGTGAATGCTCAAATATTTTTGCCTCTCAATAAGCTGATAAGCGCAAAATTAAATACATCTCGATTTCAGTATCCAACTTTGTTCTGGTTTTAATATCATTTTGGATGCCATAATTTGATTGGATCCTAAAAGTATGGAAATAATTAAGTGGGAAAAGAAAGAGTAACACGTGAGTTACTATACATTGTTGGAATATTTTTGGCCATCATTACACACAAATCCATAATTAATTGAGACATAAAACATTCCCTAACACTTTAAATTTCTAGCTGAAATAATTGGTTTTGGCTCTTAGTATACAGATATTTGACCATTAGCAGTTACGTGATTTGTCTGAGTTTTTAAAAATTGATCAGCAAGGAAATGCATAACCTGTCAGGAAATTCCGTCTCAAGCCAGGAAAGAGAATTACTAAAGTCTCGAAATCCACATCAGAATAAAAATTCCCCCAATTTCCTCAAGTTTAGTGCAAATCTCCTTCAAAACCATTAGGTTAGCGTGAACAAAGCCCCCAAGGTTTCTCTTCCCTCAGTGATCTCCCTCGCCACTGGGCATGCGCAGTGGATGCGACTATCGATTCCTTCTTCGCTTTAACCGTAACGGAGAGCTCTCTACATCTACAGAGTAGGAAATGTTGAGATTTCCATCCGCCTATCATCGGCTAAGAAATGTTTTATTTTTGTTTTCCTCACCATATTGTTGTTGTATGCGAGGGAAAAGAATAGGAACTGATTGAGCCGCAGTTCTTGATTAATTTAGGTGAGAGTTAGTCAAACAGGAAAACGTGAATCTCTTGCTAATTTGTTTGGCTTTTTTTAGGTTCGAAGATACTCATAGTTTACGTTGATGTTTGTGAATCGTATACTATTTTTGAGTCTTTCTAAGTATAGTGATTTTCGTATGTGGAGACGCAGGGAAAGTTGAAAGACAAATTACACGCGAACACCTTTGTTTCTCACATGATAGTGTTTATTGGCTGCCATACTCTCTATATATTGCGTGCTAAAAAAAGTCGTGACTTACAGAATGCAACGCTCTACAAAGCAGACCGTTGTGTCTAGAGCTACCAAATTTTTCACTTAGTTACTTCTTAGTTAATAGGTGCTCAAAAATAATTGAAATTATAACGTTTTTCCTCAACACCTTCCTAGCATATTATTGCACAAAAACCATTTTTATACCACTTTAAAATTCAAAAAATTAGCTTTTAAGGTATCCGGCTACGTTCGGAGGCCTTTTTTTTAAATAATGATATTTGAAGCAATATTTTTTTATTTTTATATGACATTTATGTTGAAACTTAATAAATCATAGAAAAAAGTTAAATGAATTAAATATATTTTTAAATATTTGAAAAACTTAGATTTTTTTGCCCTAAATTTGACCTTTTTTCAAACACTTTCGTTCAAAAACAAATTATCAGAATGATAAATACTTTAGTATATATAATCCTTCAACTATTGGCTAGGTTCTGAAGCAAAAGTTTTGCAATGTCTGAAAAAACATTTAAATCATAAGAGTTTTTGTGTGAAATCATGAATTTTTAAAGAATTTTGGCCTTTTTTCAAACCTTAAAAGGTACATAACTTTTTAATGGAGCATTATTTCACTTATATTTCGGTTCATTGCATAGAAAATATAATAAATAATATGTATGCCAAATTTGAGACGGATATTTTAAGTTGAATTTTAGTTATCGTGTGTGAAAAATGAAAATTTTGCAAAAAATCACATTTCGAGAAAAATGAGTTTAAAGTTTATGTTTTTAATTTACAATAAGAAGAAAAAAGAATTTTTCTTCAATACTCCCAGTTTTGTAGGCTAGTCCTTATTTTATGCCAGCTTAGCACATTTTTAAAAATTTTCAGATTGGAAATTTTTTTAGTCGTTTTCTTGAGCCTTATGTATCATTATCGTTTTCTATCATTCAGCCGCCATCGATAGATTTGAATATTGTTTTTCAGTCAAATAACTTTATAATGCCTATTAGTTGATCTAGAGATACTTTTAGTGGTTGATATTGATCATAAGTACAATTTATGTACTTTTCCTACGTTTATTATCAAAAATTACATCATTAACGGAAAATCAAGATACTGCAATTACTCAAAATTACCTAAATTTGTAACAATGTCATATAAAACAAAGAAATTCACACTGAAAATCTTTCAAAATAATATCTGGTATATGGAAAATAGTATAAAACAAAAATAAACAATAAAATTTAAATATTAAGTAAAAACAATGAAAAATGCTTCTTTATCGTATTATTTACTATTCCATTTTCAACTGTCAAGCTCTACTAAAATGTCTCTAATTTCACTTCTGATCATCATAGATGTAAAATAAAAACTGTTTTGAAAACTAAAAACAATAGGCTTTCAGATAAGACATTAAAAGAATTTGTGATTTTCGGTCAAAAATGGGTTTTCAACGTAGGTGGATGACATCAGTTTCATTTCCTTACAGTTTTTTCAATAATTTTAATGAGTTTCCAAAATTAATTTTAAACACAATTCATAACAATGCTTTTTATTGCTGTAATTAAACGCTCACGTGCTTTTGCTAGTGTTAATGATAAAAAAATACTCTCATTGGACATAATAATCCTTTTAGGCTAGCATTCTTTCTGTAAATTGCGCGATGTGAATAGAACAGAATGTAACAACGGCTGATGCAATCAAGCCAGACGAAGACATAACCGACGAATCAAAGCTAGAATATTTGGGACTGCAATTTTTGGGACTTTTTTTATTTCTATAATTTTTTTTTGATTCACTGAATACATGAACCTACAAATCATTCGAACGAACAGAAAGTTGTAAAAACAGAAAATTTAAAAATAAATCATTAAATACAAAATAATAATAAAAAAATGACTCGAGGCTGTCTTTTTCAAGCAGCCGCTGCTGTTAAAGGCGTAGGACTACTTTACTCGCGTGACTCTTTTGTTTCTATATACAGTTCAGTAGTCGCTGAACTACAATTCCGGTTCTCAATTTTTTTTTGTAACTTCTGTTGTTACCCTTTATCTCTAAAATAAGATATTAGTTGTGTTTTAACATATGTAGTTATCGAGATAAGAGGATCGCGTCACCAATTCATGCGTATTTTTGCCCAACTTTGCGCTTCAGTATTCGCTGAACTACAATTCCGATTTTCAATTAATTTTTTTTGAAACTTGTGTTGTTACCCTTTATCTTTAAAATAAGACATTATTTATGTTTTCAACATATGTAGTTACCGAGATATAGAGGATCTCCCATACAACGTTTTTTGAGGTGTTTTGGCGTGTGAATCAAATTCCTTCCTGAGACCACAATGGGAGGAACATAGTCCTACGTTAAAAAAAAAAGTAGAAAAAATATGTTTAACCACAGAAAAATATTATATTGTTTTGTACCACAAGATTCATTATGAAAAATAAAATTTCACCTCACGCGTTATGAATAATCTAAAGAATTTCGCAAATGCATCACCACACATCTTTTTTGAAACTGAAAAAAAATTGGTTTGAGTACCTGGTTTCAATAATTTTCTCAAAATAATTAAGAGTGATAAAAATGTTTTTATTATTTCAAAACTGTAAGAAAACTATTTTAAGAGTTT
>BGPR01042393.1:0-13275 GCA_013235015.1 Araneus ventricosus | reverse complement strand
GACTCAAAGAAACACACTAAAAGGATAAATTATTTATTTAACTCCGGCATCAAAAGTCACATCATTGCGTGACGAAATAAAAAGCAGTAGTATAACAGTAGACAGTTCCAGTATATACGTGTACAGTAATGAATCTGCGCAGTTTCATTACAAAGAGGTTCGCTTGGAGTGACTGCGTAGAATCAAGACAAAAAAGGATCCGTGGACAACAGGGTTCAAGTTGATGGATTGGCAATTTGGTTCTAGAAGTAATGGACGCCACAGCTTCCTATGCAATGTATTTCAGCAAAAATTTTCATCATTGCTTACTTTTGAAGTTAAACCTTACCAGTAATTACCACAAATTTAAAAAGATTTCATAAAACCATACTTTAGAAAGAAACCTACTCAGTATGAAAAAAAATTGCCAAATATTTTTCCCTTCACCATCAACAATAGAAGGAAAAGCAAAGATAAAATATTTGCAGTAACAATGAAAATTATTTGAATTTCGTCACAGGGATGAAAAGTAAAATATACCTAAATACAGGGTGGTCATCAACTGTGTTTTCTCTTTTAAATGAGAGAGCAAATAAAAAAGTTTATTACAGATAGGTGGCGTACCAATACGGCGTTCTAAATTCGCTAAAGCGAGAGATTTCCATACGCAATGGCCACCGACCAGCGGAAGCTGATGTGAGTTTTCTGTTGTTTTTTTTAAACTTTTTCTTGAATATCTCGAAAACTCTTCAGTTTTCGAATTACAATTGATTTAGCAAATTAAAAGGCGTAAAATTACTTACACAAATATATGCTTTTATTTTTCTTTCAGCTTTAATAGTTTCGCAAATAATGGCTGTCAAAAATGGGAGATCTCCAATACTTTACGATCATCTACACCACCGTAACGGCGCGTTACCTATCTGAAAAGAAACTTTTCAAAATGCGATCTCATTTTTTAAAAACCGTAGTTGCAACATTATTAGTGTTTTTATTACTAATTTTAGAAATGGCTCCAATAATTTATGACCAACCTGTGTAATCTGTGATAACTGTACTTTTGTTATGTTGTATGGGAGAATGGGGTAAAACCGGGTACCCTTGATTCCGGCTCGGCTAGTTCTCCTTTACAGCGGACAGACGCTAAATTACACTCTACTAGCCAAGAAAAAGGAACAGTCATGGTAGCGTGTTGTAGCTGTTAAATTCACTGCGTCTGTGAAGGTATATTTGGTTTGAGACGTCAACTCTCTAATGATCGTTTGATTTTAAACTATCCTTACTTAATAATCATTATAGTTATAAAAAGTATATTTAATACAGCTTATTATACGTTTACTAAGGATTTATACTCAATCAAAGAATAAAGATTTAGCCCAGTTGTTGCGCAATTCTGTTTCGTTTTTTATAACCTCTGCACTCGGGGTAGAACGGGGTACTTCAAGTGGCGTAAGATCGGGACCGTCACTATTAATGATCCCTCCGATTAAGACGATAAAAACACATCAGACGTCGATTGTTTATATTTTAATGATGTATTTTCTAATTTAAATAAATGAGAAGAGTTAAAACAATGTAGAAACTGTCTTTTAGCTGAGCCCACGAATGTTGCAGTGGCGCTGAGGAAGAATACAACTGCTTTACATGTGAATTTTGTAACTAATATTCTTAAATTGTCATAAAAAAAATATATCTGCTGCTTTTATACTGAAAATCGAGTTTTCCTAATTTCCCATAAAGTTAACATGCGTACACGGTGGTATGACTTTTTTATAAAAATGTCTTTGGTAAAAAAAGTAGTAAGACTTTGACTTTTCTTGAAAGATATATTGCTATTGCACGCCAATAAACAATGAGTATTTTAATAAAATTTGACAAGCTCTATGTCGAATAGGGTAACTCAAACAGCCCTTCGAGTCTTAGGTACCCGTCTTTACCCCATTTTCCCCTAAGTATTTTTTAATTTATAAATACTTCAAATTTTGCTCACAAATACTGAAGCGTAACCACAACCACAAACGCAGTTACCCCATCCTGCCTAAGCACCCAGGGACCTTGTATGAAAGCTGCTGCAATAGCTCGAGTACTGAGGCGGGAGGCCTAACGGCCATCACTGGCCACGGCCCGACGCCTCCCGAAGGAGGTAAGTACTATCACTGGAGGAGAGTAACGACCACCACCATTATTGTACCCCCAGGAGTATCCGGCGGTTTCTCATCCACGTACTCGTGGTGCCCCCAGGTGGGAGATATTGAAGCATAAGGAAGATTTTAGCGAGAGTTTGGTGACAAAGAAATAGATAGTTATCATTTTATTAATAAAGTACAGGTAAATGTTTTCATCCCGAGCAACGCCGAGTATGTCATCTAGACTTTTAAGGTATTTTAAAGATTTGCAGTCATCTATGATTTGACAAAAGTTTGTCTTTCTATTATTATTTGAAAGTAAGTTCATTCGAAATCCATATATATGTCTTTTTGATAACTTTCCCAACTTCTAAAAAAAAATAACGCCTTTCGATTCAAAAAGCCCCTTTTGAAATTAAATTTTTAAGGAATGTTTCTAGAACTCCTATACTTGATATGCTTTTTTAGCGTATATATATAAAAATAAAAGTGCGTTTATTGTATCTATGACCTTATTTCGCCTGGAAAATCGCTTTCTTGCAAAGAAAGTCAAAGAAACTTGGAACCGAAGATCATTTTTTTCCCTTCTCGGAGCTCAATACATCTACTCTCTTAGCTTTTCCCTTTACTTTTTTTCCATCTCTTCAACGAATGAAAGCTTTCTGCTTCACCTTTGCTTTTTTCTTTACTGTCTTCAGCTTATTCTTACGTATGTTGAAAGAAATTTTTTTCTGGAGTTGGTATCCACTTAGCAAAGAGCCAAGCGAGTTAGTCGTGCCTAGGGACAAAGTTTCGAACGGTCGTTGGTAATGTAATATGATTTGTCTAGTTATCCACTCAGGTCAACAAGTGTCTTATCAAAAAAATTGTAAGAAATATTCTGGAGGACTCTATTAAAAATTAATGCTAGTTTATTAACTGATTTCTAAGAATATGAAATAATTAATTTTTTTAATATGTGGCACCAGCTACCTCTTCTAAAATAATTAAATTTGTTACATTAACATTAGACATTCATAAATACATACAAGCCCAGAGCATTTGAAAGAAATAAGCATGTAAATTATTTATTAATTACACAGGCCTGCAAAAAAAATACTTTTTGAAAATTGTTTCAATTTTGATGACTGATTTTTATGTTATTTTTTGTGCTGATTATAAAAATGAAATCCATTTATTTCTATCACGTAAGGTTTTTTTACAAAGTGATTGCATATTTTGAAGGAAACAGTTGAAATCGCGAAATTTTGACATTTCATTTAAATTTCTCATTAATTTATAAATCCATATAAATTAGATTTATATCCTAGTTCAAGTAATTGTTAAGTATAGGTAGAAGGTTACAAGTCCTTATAGTAAAGTTTTTTCCTTTACCTCAAAAATTCTTTTGTCACTTTTCCTCTTTTAAACTTTTCAGGGATTGTCTCTTTGTAGCATCCAGCAGTAATCGGCTATCATGCTGACATTCCATTTTCCTTGATATCGCCTCTCCATTTCCTTTATATCTTGGTGAAATGTTTCACCTTGTTCCACACTAACTGCACCTAAATTTTCAGGAAAATAGTGCAGGTGCGAATCGAGAAAAGGAACTTTTAAGATCATACTACTCTTCTACAATAGATTTGTAGTTTGGATTTTTTTGTTTCCAAGAAGGCTAGTAGTAACTAGTTTGAAAGATTCCCAGGCTTTTCTTTTGTCTGTTTTCATTTTAGTCTCAAAATTTTCATCTTTCATCACTTTCCTGATGTCTGGTCCTACAAACACACCTTCCTTTAGGTTTGCTTCGGATAAACCCGGCAACTGGTCACAAAGGTATGTGAAGCATTCACCTTCTTTCGGTAAACCCTTGATAAATTGTTTCATAAGACCTAATTTTATGTAAAGCAATAGAAGTAACACTTTTTTTGGCAAGTAGAAGAGGTATCCGGTTTCAATTGGTTTCCTCCGTCTTTAATATTGTGTTTAATAGGCAATTTATCGATTCAGAGGAATATTCTGGATTGAAAGAGTGTCTTCTTTCTTGTTTGGTAACTTAAACCACCAATTTACTATTTTAAGTCCATAAATATGTTTATCGAACTCATATAAATAATACTTTTTTGGTCCGAAATATACTAAATTCGTAAAAAATAGATTGCGATTTGTGGCGAAACTGTACGTGATGGAATTTTTTCATTATTTTTCCAGTAATCAGAATCCAAAAAAACTATAAAAAACACCACTTTCTTTACCGACAATTTTTTCATCGCAGACCTGTGTTATTAGTAAAATTTTAGTTTCGTGGGTTGGGAAATGCCTTCTTTTCTCGTGTCTGGCTTCAGACTCTTTATAGATCACAAAGCACGGTAGCGCTTTTACTGGTGATGCGCGTGCGCCATGTATTTACGACCACTGGTTAGACCATTTTTTTTCTGCAGTTGGTATCCACTTAGCAAAGAGCCAAGCGAATTAAACATGTTTATAAACAATGTTTCGAACCGTCGTTGGTAATGTAATATGGTTTGTCCAGTTATCCAATCAGGTCACCAAGTGTGTTAACACAAAAACTAAGAAATATTCTGGAGGACTCCATAAAAAATTAATGCTTGTTTATTAATTGATTTCTAGGAACGTGAAATAATTAATTTTTTAATATGTCACAACAGCTAAATCCTTTAAAATAATTAAATTTATTACATTAACATTAGATATTCACGTAACATTCCCCATAAACACCGTAATTTGAGATTATCTGAGCCGAATTCTCTCGTTTGAAGTTTTTTGATGCATGTTCGAAATTAGTAAAACCTTTTCCAATTCACTCCGAAACCTGATTCTAAGCTAGTTCTCTAGCTAGAATTATAATGCGCTTTAGCTAAATTATTGAGGTTTTCACTAGGTAACGTTTTGCACTTAGGTTGTGAAAATGTGCATAGGACAGGCGCTCAAATAAATATCTAAGTCAAGCAATACTAACACAGAGCATTTGAAAGAATTGAACGTGTGAATTATCTATTAACCATTTGCAAAATTTTAGTCGTGGGTTGGGAAATATTCACTGTCTCGTGTCTCATCGCAACTCGTCACAATTTATGCCACAGGGGAGAGCTGTACTTACTGGTGATGCGCGTACGCTATAATTGTGATCATTTGCCTCAAATATTATTTAAATTAATTATTAATTATACAGAAGCTAAAGTGAAATAAAAATATTTCAAAATAGATGTCAGAAAACGTTAGAGACCAGAATCCTTCGAGCAATGATCTAAGAGATGTTGGCACAGATTGCAATGTTCTGTTGGACGTTGGGCTATCAAATTTGGCGGGTAGTTACCTCTTGAGTAGTAGGTTCTCACTAAGAAAAGGGTTTTCTAAATTTTTATTAGATTTTTATTTAATTAAAATAATCTTAATTTTAACATTCGTCCATAATAACTTCAGAGCATTATATACACCAT
Organism: Araneus ventricosus; assembly: GCA_013235015.1. Classification (NCBI taxonomy): domain Eukaryota; kingdom Metazoa; phylum Arthropoda; class Arachnida; order Araneae; family Araneidae; genus Araneus; species Araneus ventricosus. The sequence goes on along the minus strand of BGPR01042393.1, from coordinate 7,733 downwards.
TTTAAAAATGAGCTTTTTAGGTATTTAATTTTTGAGAAATCCTTTTCTTTAATATTAATAAATTTTTCAACCTTTTTAAAAAATAAAATTTATAACAATGCTTTTTATTGTTGTAATAAGATTCAAATCAATATCATTATTTCACCAAATCTTGAAGTTGCTTATTTTTATCACTGTTAACGTTATGAAAAAAGAAATTGCTTTCTTTGGGTATTAACTTCAAAGCAGAATTCTCACTTTAGCTTTTATTAACATGATAATGTTTTCAGCCTGGTATTCTTTCTATAAATTGCGTGAAGTAAAATTCTTTACGCGCAGAATTCAACGGCTTACGCAATGAAGACAGAGCAATCGAACCGAAAACATTATCATGATACGATATTTCTACCTAGAGGCTCGAATTTCCTATTTTTTTCCTTTGATTACTTTTTTTCCCTTTGAAATACAGCTCAGCTATTTATTCCATTTTTTCAGACAATTAATCAGAATCATATATAAAATAACCAGCGGGAGTATTGTCCCTTCAGCTTTTTCGTATAATCCCACAATCTGGTGCTTTTAGGGAATCGAGTATGCATAGGTATAGTGCATCTTCATAGTGCCCGATTTAGTCCAAACTTTATCACCGATTCATAATTATGGTGTAACATTCACCTGCTGAAATTCATACATCTGGCTAATTGCGCTCACATTACATATGGATAGACAGACAGTCAACCTGATAATGGATTCAGTTCAAATTCTATACACATTTACAATTTTGGAGATAAAACCACACTTTTGCTTATCTAATTTTATGAGTTACCTTATTTGCATGGGGCCACGGTGGCCTAGTGGCAAGGTTTCGGCATCGGAGCCAAAGGCTTCCAGGTTCGAAACCCGATTCCACCGGAGATACCATCCCATTCCACCATGTCACACCCCTGACCCCAAAGACGAAAGTCTTCGGTTTGCAGCCTGGGTGGGCGTGCGTAGAATCCTGATTGATCCAAGAGTTTAAAAAAATTACAAAGTAATATCAAAATATATACAAAAAAACCTGTAACATGAGTTGCATTGATGACTTCACAAAAGCGACCTCGCTACAGCTGTTGAGGCCGTTGCCGCCAGTTATTCTTGACATGATTAAGGGATAAGATTACATTGGATTGGAATGCAGATGCTGCCTCACCAATAGACTTGAGACCTTCTTGATAGTAAGATGGAGAAATGAGTAATAAGAATTAGCCACTGGAGATACCGTGTATGTGAACCTATTTCTCACTAAATCATCCGTAGGAGGTCAAATGTCCTACAGCTGGTGTGGTGCGAAAGCTTAGAGAGGTGTCGTCCTCTTCAACTGACCTCATTTCAAAATTGACATCCGTCCCAACGCGGGACTTCAATATAACTTAACTAAATATTGGTTACATGTACACGGGTGGGCACTCAAACTTCCTGTTGACAGATTTCGAAGAAAACGGGAAACAAATCTGCAATTGGGGTGTAAAGACCACGTGTTAAATTTCATCCTTCTAACTGGTAATGTTTTTCATCTACCATGTTAGCAGGACATAATTTCAAAATGCTTTATTTCGAACTCAGGGAGGTCGAATTACGTGCTGATTCTGAAAATGCCGTGATTACATTTTTTGTCGATTGCAGTACTTTCTCTTTCTGAATTCGTATAAGAGAAAGAAAAGACGTGACGCACAAAGCACAGTAAGACAATTCACAGTAGATATCATGCGCGAATGGGTTTGTCATAGAACTGTCAAGTTTCGTTAATTAATTTCTTTTATTTGGTTCTTTTAATCTTGTTGGTTCTGTACTTCCAAAAAACTTTCCAGCATTATACTGTAATACAGATTTTGCACTGAATTTTGTTCAAAACTGTACTATTTATAAATAGAATGATTCATTTATATAAATTTAAATATTTTGTCGATCTGGAGGGAAGTGCGGGACCAGATTATAAATATGCAAAGTTGGTAACTGCCTAGAGGCCCCGGAACGCTTCGTGATTTTTTTTTTCCTATTTTTTCTTTATTTCCAACAAATTCAACTTAATTTCATGCTTTCAATTAATTTAAAAGAGCCGAGTACTCGAACTTATTCAAATTAAAATACAGTATCCAACAGTATTCTTTTGATTTTTTTCATGTTTTTTTAAAATTCGCTTGCAGAATTCGCTTTTCTAAATTGGCTTGAACTGTGGTCCATTTTGTTCCGCAGTTGGTTGACTGATACAGCATTCCCAGCAAAGTTTGTATCAGAATATTTAGAATTATGCAAAAAAATGTAATTTTTTGCCATCCTTTTAACAAATTGTCTTTAAATATAAATTTTGCATCGCTTTTTTTTATTTGCGAGACTTTGAAACCAAGCGGCTTCAGTGTCTCGCTGGCGTTCAGTAATTCCGTGTCTCCTGACCCGGTTAATTCCGGTTCGTCCACGGGCCCAAGAGGGTTCTTTAATTGCGGGACCGCCGAAGGTGACCCGCAATTAACTATTTAGTTATTTTAGTTTGTGTCAATATTTGTTACTTAAAAATTGCTTGTCTAGAAATTAAATTAAAATCTATAAAAAAATTTCATTTCGGAATTGGTGATGGGAAAGGGGAGTGTCCCAAAGCTTGTATTACCCATAGGCTCCTACAGGGCTTAATCCGAATCCGAGGAAGGGAGGAGTTGCTGTTGTCCTGCTGAATCTAAAAGAAAAAAATAGCTCATAATAAGGAAGTTAAATACAAATATGTATGAAATTCATTATTCCTGAACTTCTATCGACGAAGGACATTTTGTTGAATTTAGGGGAAAATTATATGATTGACTTGTTACTATTCTTACTTTTAGTTGCTTGAATGTTTTACTGCCGGTCATCACCCCATACTCATACAATTGCTCAGTAATCGCAATGTTCGAGAGTGCAGGGATAAAGAACGGCGTTATCTCTGTCTATAAGTCTGTCTGAGAATACAACAACTCAGAAACGCAAGTAGTGAAATGGATGAAATTCGGTGAACATTTTTATCATCAGAATCGTATAATGAAATTTTGGGCCAAATCCATCACTGAGTTGATTTTCTGTCGATATGCATCCTCGTATGTGTGTTTGAACATGATGAATTCAAAACGCAGCATGGATTTTGTATAAGTTTCTTTACGTAACCAGCGGGAGTGGTTCCCCCTAAACTTTCTCGTATACTCCTAACACATGTAGAGAAAAAAAATAAGCCGAAAGGCAGTAAAACGAACAAGAACCGCTAACGCAGCGGAGAAAAAATAAGCGAAACGTCATACCACGGTTTCCGAAGGTCGTCCAACGCGGAAGTGGAATTTGAAACAGGCGTGATTACCAATACGGCTGGGTGTAAGATAAAGAAAATGAAATTTGCAATTTGAACGCCTTTTTTTAAAGGATTGACGCATACAATTGGACACAAATCTACCATTAAGGTAAGAAGGCCACATACCAAATTTCATTTATCAAAGTAATTTTTTAAAGTTATTGCATTCAAAGGTATGCATTTATACAGATAGTCAACCCTTTGACGGATTTGGTCCAATATTTGATGCAAACCTACAAAACGCGTACCAAATTTTATCCACCTAGCTGTTTAAGTTTGTGAGTTATCGCGTTCACATTAACATGAACATAAAGACAGGCAGACTTCCCGTAGACGAATTTTGTCCAAAATTTGATAGAAACCTACAAATTCTGTCTAAAGAACACATGCCAAATTTCATCCCTGTAGCTTTAATGTTTTTTTACTTATCGTGTTCACAGACTCACAGACAGACATAAAATCTAAAATTGTGTTTTTCGGACTCGGGGAGGTCTAAAACGTAAAGATTGGTCAAAACCTCGAATTCGAATTTTTTGACGATTACAATACTTTCTCTTTGTATACTTCGTAAACGAGAAAGTAAAAACTGTAAATCGTTATCAAATTTTACGACAAATTATAAACGGGAAGATGTATTGTTCTATTCTCTTCACTATGCGACGAAGTTAAACATGAAACGCTCTAAATTGCGGAAGTATGCGAGTAGGGAGAACGATCTCGGTGATTTATTATTCCAATTAACTAAATAAGAATTTTCAAAATGCCGGGATTGAAGGATAAAATCTCCAGTGTCTGAGTGAATGCTCAAATATTTTTGCCTCTCAATAAGCTGATAAGCGCAAAATTAAATACATCTCGATTTCAGTATCCAACTTTGTTCTGGTTTTAATATCATTTTGGATGCCATAATTTGATTGGATCCTAAAAGTATGGAAATAATTAAGTGGGAAAAGAAAGAGTAACACGTGAGTTACTATACATTGTTGGAATATTTTTGGCCATCATTACACACAAATCCATAATTAATTGAGACATAAAACATTCCCTAACACTTTAAATTTCTAGCTGAAATAATTGGTTTTGGCTCTTAGTATACAGATATTTGACCATTAGCAGTTACGTGATTTGTCTGAGTTTTTAAAAATTGATCAGCAAGGAAATGCATAACCTGTCAGGAAATTCCGTCTCAAGCCAGGAAAGAGAATTACTAAAGTCTCGAAATCCACATCAGAATAAAAATTCCCCCAATTTCCTCAAGTTTAGTGCAAATCTCCTTCAAAACCATTAGGTTAGCGTGAACAAAGCCCCCAAGGTTTCTCTTCCCTCAGTGATCTCCCTCGCCACTGGGCATGCGCAGTGGATGCGACTATCGATTCCTTCTTCGCTTTAACCGTAACGGAGAGCTCTCTACATCTACAGAGTAGGAAATGTTGAGATTTCCATCCGCCTATCATCGGCTAAGAAATGTTTTATTTTTGTTTTCCTCACCATATTGTTGTTGTATGCGAGGGAAAAGAATAGGAACTGATTGAGCCGCAGTTCTTGATTAATTTAGGTGAGAGTTAGTCAAACAGGAAAACGTGAATCTCTTGCTAATTTGTTTGGCTTTTTTTAGGTTCGAAGATACTCATAGTTTACGTTGATGTTTGTGAATCGTATACTATTTTTGAGTCTTTCTAAGTATAGTGATTTTCGTATGTGGAGACGCAGGGAAAGTTGAAAGACAAATTACACGCGAACACCTTTGTTTCTCACATGATAGTGTTTATTGGCTGCCATACTCTCTATATATTGCGTGCTAAAAAAAGTCGTGACTTACAGAATGCAACGCTCTACAAAGCAGACCGTTGTGTCTAGAGCTACCAAATTTTTCACTTAGTTACTTCTTAGTTAATAGGTGCTCAAAAATAATTGAAATTATAACGTTTTTCCTCAACACCTTCCTAGCATATTATTGCACAAAAACCATTTTTATACCACTTTAAAATTCAAAAAATTAGCTTTTAAGGTATCCGGCTACGTTCGGAGGCCTTTTTTTTAAATAATGATATTTGAAGCAATATTTTTTTATTTTTATATGACATTTATGTTGAAACTTAATAAATCATAGAAAAAAGTTAAATGAATTAAATATATTTTTAAATATTTGAAAAACTTAGATTTTTTTGCCCTAAATTTGACCTTTTTTCAAACACTTTCGTTCAAAAACAAATTATCAGAATGATAAATACTTTAGTATATATAATCCTTCAACTATTGGCTAGGTTCTGAAGCAAAAGTTTTGCAATGTCTGAAAAAACATTTAAATCATAAGAGTTTTTGTGTGAAATCATGAATTTTTAAAGAATTTTGGCCTTTTTTCAAACCTTAAAAGGTACATAACTTTTTAATGGAGCATTATTTCACTTATATTTCGGTTCATTGCATAGAAAATATAATAAATAATATGTATGCCAAATTTGAGACGGATATTTTAAGTTGAATTTTAGTTATCGTGTGTGAAAAATGAAAATTTTGCAAAAAATCACATTTCGAGAAAAATGAGTTTAAAGTTTATGTTTTTAATTTACAATAAGAAGAAAAAAGAATTTTTCTTCAATACTCCCAGTTTTGTAGGCTAGTCCTTATTTTATGCCAGCTTAGCACATTTTTAAAAATTTTCAGATTGGAAATTTTTTTAGTCGTTTTCTTGAGCCTTATGTATCATTATCGTTTTCTATCATTCAGCCGCCATCGATAGATTTGAATATTGTTTTTCAGTCAAATAACTTTATAATGCCTATTAGTTGATCTAGAGATACTTTTAGTGGTTGATATTGATCATAAGTACAATTTATGTACTTTTCCTACGTTTATTATCAAAAATTACATCATTAACGGAAAATCAAGATACTGCAATTACTCAAAATTACCTAAATTTGTAACAATGTCATATAAAACAAAGAAATTCACACTGAAAATCTTTCAAAATAATATCTGGTATATGGAAAATAGTATAAAACAAAAATAAACAATAAAATTTAAATATTAAGTAAAAACAATGAAAAATGCTTCTTTATCGTATTATTTACTATTCCATTTTCAACTGTCAAGCTCTACTAAAATGTCTCTAATTTCACTTCTGATCATCATAGATGTAAAATAAAAACTGTTTTGAAAACTAAAAACAATAGGCTTTCAGATAAGACATTAAAAGAATTTGTGATTTTCGGTCAAAAATGGGTTTTCAACGTAGGTGGATGACATCAGTTTCATTTCCTTACAGTTTTTTCAATAATTTTAATGAGTTTCCAAAATTAATTTTAAACACAATTCATAACAATGCTTTTTATTGCTGTAATTAAACGCTCACGTGCTTTTGCTAGTGTTAATGATAAAAAAATACTCTCATTGGACATAATAATCCTTTTAGGCTAGCATTCTTTCTGTAAATTGCGCGATGTGAATAGAACAGAATGTAACAACGGCTGATGCAATCAAGCCAGACGAAGACATAACCGACGAATCAAAGCTAGAATATTTGGGACTGCAATTTTTGGGACTTTTTTTATTTCTATAATTTTTTTTTGATTCACTGAATACATGAACCTACAAATCATTCGAACGAACAGAAAGTTGTAAAAACAGAAAATTTAAAAATAAATCATTAAATACAAAATAATAATAAAAAAATGACTCGAGGCTGTCTTTTTCAAGCAGCCGCTGCTGTTAAAGGCGTAGGACTACTTTACTCGCGTGACTCTTTTGTTTCTATATACAGTTCAGTAGTCGCTGAACTACAATTCCGGTTCTCAATTTTTTTTTGTAACTTCTGTTGTTACCCTTTATCTCTAAAATAAGATATTAGTTGTGTTTTAACATATGTAGTTATCGAGATAAGAGGATCGCGTCACCAATTCATGCGTATTTTTGCCCAACTTTGCGCTTCAGTATTCGCTGAACTACAATTCCGATTTTCAATTAATTTTTTTTGAAACTTGTGTTGTTACCCTTTATCTTTAAAATAAGACATTATTTATGTTTTCAACATATGTAGTTACCGAGATATAGAGGATCTCCCATACAACGTTTTTTGAGGTGTTTTGGCGTGTGAATCAAATTCCTTCCTGAGACCACAATGGGAGGAACATAGTCCTACGTTAAAAAAAAAAGTAGAAAAAATATGTTTAACCACAGAAAAATATTATATTGTTTTGTACCACAAGATTCATTATGAAAAATAAAATTTCACCTCACGCGTTATGAATAATCTAAAGAATTTCGCAAATGCATCACCACACATCTTTTTTGAAACTGAAAAAAAATTGGTTTGAGTACCTGGTTTCAATAATTTTCTCAAAATAATTAAGAGTGATAAAAATGTTTTTATTATTTCAAAACTGTAAGAAAACTATTTTAAGAGTTT